>UCQR01087201.1:16937-27157 GCA_900474235.1 Cecidostiba semifascia | reverse complement strand
AGGTAGAAAGAGAGTGGATTCCGCACTTAGTTTGTCGGCCTGGCGCGCGCGATCTCCAGCGCTGATTCCCGGAGTTTGTTCTTTCGCCACTTTACGTTTACTGCCTCGTTTCGCGCACTTGGCTCGTTCCTGTCGGGTATTTCTTGGATTCATGGTTAGCGTAAAAAAGCCGGAATATGATGTTACCTCTCGCTTTTCCTTCTATACGCGGCGAAAAAGAACGAGAGCTCGCTACTCGTTTTGTATCGACGGTTAAACTTGCGAGTCCTCGTCTGCAGTATGTGCCTTTATTTTATTTTTTACCCTTGCTATTCTATAAATTATTGAATTCATATCGATCCTTTCATTGCTCATATGAACTTAAAGCAAGAAATGTTCAAGTCTTTATTTTGCTCAACAAATAACTCCGTGCATATTTATTAAGAAAAATACTTGAGTCAGTAACGATTCATGATATATGTCAAATGATGTGTTTGCTTAATGGACGAGTAAAAAATCAAAGCCATTAAATTACGTATTTTTAAAGAATACTCTGTAGATTTTTAATCAACCGACGAAAAAGTAAAGAATAAATACGGAGACAGTCAATAGTAGCCAAGTAGGTAAAGAAAAGTGGGGAATCAAAAAGATGGTAAACGAGAGAAAGAGAGAGATAAAAAGAGAAAGATCCAAAGGGAGAGAGAGAGAGAGAGATAGCGAGAGCTTTAATGTTCGGACGAGTTGAGATCGATCGAAGGTACATTAGTGAAATTGGCATTTATCGATGTGGAATATTGCTGACAGAGGTGGCGGCAAAGCGAGAACGATCGGAAGGAAGAGAAAGGAAGAGACGTATAGCGGAGTTGCAGCTCTTCAAGTTCTTTTGCCATTAACGAGTTTTTTGAGGCGAGGCCGAGGTTTTCACTTTTTTAATCGACTTTCAATAAAACGTTCAATTTCATCGTTTTTTGGCGCTATAATACAGCTTGCAGTTTCACTCGAGCGAAATTTAATATCTCAATACTTGACATCATTATACGCAGTTATGAAATATTGCATAGGATCTGGATGTTTTATACACTGATATATTGATGAATTTTTATTGAAATACTTCAAATTCTTATTATATGCACTAACAAAACATAATTTAAAGATAAATACTGTAACAATGCAAAAGTATGCAAATAATTCTTCAATAACTGTTTAAAAACTTACGTATTCGTGCATATAAGTACAGACTTTTACACCAATCACAATAAGGCGCGCAACTTCAACAAGCCATTTCAAAAAACACCATATATACAAACCAGCTAAATTTCAAGGATCACGAGAAAATCTGTCTCCCTCGCTCCCTTTCCTCCCATCCACTATACACTCAGCGCACCGGTAGTCCGTGACAAAAGAAGCCGCTGTAATCCGGCGTCCCTATGTATATAGCCGCGCATCCGTTGAGCATCAGGATCAGAAGCGAGCATAGCGTCGTTTTCCCGGAAGCTCATCGAGACGGCAAATTTGACGAGAGACTCGCTCGCATGCATAATGGAAAATATTTACCAGTCAGCGAGACAAAGAAAGCATGAGCTGCTCTTAATCCGGGCAAAATTCTCAGCCGCTTAAATGCCAGTTTAGAGCCGTGTAGTAGGTAAGCCGCTGCCGCCGACTCTACCCCTAGACAATGGGGCGGACCATTCTCCCTTCTTATACTTTCGCCCGGACGACGCGTCAGTGCATCGTCCAACGGACGCTAAAGCTCGAGTTGCTGTCTATATAGGTATATAGGCAGATATTTGCGTGTATGCTGGTGGATTGGAGATGGATATAGTCGTCGAGAAAAGAGGATAATGACTGGTGCTTATTAGTGCATTGTAAAGCTTGTAAAGCGATATTATAAAGAAAAGCTCCCAGTATTTAAAGGATTATATTTTCCTTTTGCTGACGATTAAATACATATTACTAACCCATAGTTTCACGGTTTTCTATCTTCAATCGACTCGATCCAAAGCTAAATCGAGAGGAAAACACCTAGACACTTGGGTAAGCACGAGCAGCGAATTAATAATAAAAGAAAACAGGATAACAGTAAAGAAACGCGTGCAGATACACAGCAGAGATACATGAGTAAGACGAGAGCGACGGCGTAGGATGTCGGTGAAGATTTAAACATGGAGTAAGACGATTACGGCTTAGCTTAGCGCTCCAGTTGCATCTCGCCACTCCGGCAGGAGCTAACTCTCAAGGTGCGCGCACTTTCTCCCTTACCAAACTTCTTCTTCTTCTTCTTCTTCTTCGAATCCAGCAAAAAGCAGCGCGAGAGAAGAAGCTTCTCGGCAACAAAATGAAAATCGCCTGAAAGAGGCTTTACTACCTCGTCGTCGAGGCTTTCTCAAGTGCGCTACTCAGCTTTTGGTATTCATTTGTTTGTAAGCAGGCGTAGCTCGGCCTCTTTCCGCGTTATACCGATGTTTTCCGATTCGACGCGCGCGCGCTCTCGAGAGGATCTTCCCCTTCTCCTCCGTGTATTTCTCTATCCGCGACGGATTTCGTTTACGCGAAAAGAGGATCCGACGGCCCGATTTCAATGATTCTGTATAAATTTTAATGCCTCCGACCATTAAGAAACGCCAGCTGGAACTGACGCGATCGAATGCTGTGTTTTGCTGGATTTATTCGTTTCGCCTACAGCGGGAAAATTGAAATGTTGAGTTTACGATTTCGGGAAATTCGTATTGTTTGTGGTTATAGCTCTAGAACAATTTGAACGAATGCCGAGAATTTTTGAATTGGCAAATTCGCAGATATATTATCGATCAAAAGTTAGGACGTGAGTCGCCGATGCGAATTGTTTTCAGTTTTCGTGTCTCGTTCTCTGCCAGACATCGTCCCACACGTTACATTTACCGTACACATAGCCGTCGATGTTCGAGTCCTAAACAACGAGACGTACACGCGTGAATTTCGCTCATTTGTATTCCGTTGCGATAGACGATGGGACGCAAAATTCTGGGAGAAAATATCGGGTATTTGCAATGCGTATATGTCTGCCGTTCCTATCTTGCTACCAGGGTTCTATATACGTTCGATTTATTTTTTATCCATTTTTTCTCAGGCTTATAAATACTCGTTTCTAATGTATTATTGATTTACGATGTTATATAAGATAGCCATATAAGAATAAACTGATGATTTATTCACCAACATTCTTTTATTTATTATTAACGAGCATAAATAGTCTCCAAAGACCACTTTCTCACCACGATCATCGAAAACAAAAAAATATCTTCGCTCGACCAGCAAAAACTTCAGTCCTCAGGAATCGAAACAAAATCCTCGAGCACTTGGAGTTCGGTAAACAAAACGAAAAAGAAAAACCGACCGCAACCCACGAAACTTTCTCCCGCCCACCTCCGTCCGTTCTGTTCTTCACGCCTCCTTCGTTCGCCTTCTTTCTCTGTGTGTTCCACCTTTTCTTTTTTTCTCTCTCTCTCTCTCTCTCTCTCTTTACTGGCGGAGATAACGACTAACTCGACGTCGGCGGCGACTCCCTTTCCTCATCCACTTTAGCCCACTCCAGCGAGAGCTTCTCGGCCTTCAAAGAACTCGGCCCGTAATTCGTTTACGCATCCACAATGGACGCAACTCGGCGTTCTTTTTTCTTCGCGGACTTATCTCGCGCCAGACGGCTCTTTGAGAGGGTAGTAGTGGAAGAACTGATGTCGGGGGTAGGTGGAGAGAGGGTAAATCGGAGCTGCGCTTCTTTAATTTGACTACGACGGGTGTAGGTGGATGCGTTGGCTGATGAATCGCTTTATCAATGAGTTCTCTGATAGTCTCTCTCGCGATGGAGAGGATTGGAATCGTTGAGGGTTTGTTTTATTTAGTTAGGTCTGGGAATTACTCTGGCTTATTTTTCGATGAATTTGGTCGAGATTTATTTATAGTAGCCTGTACTCCGTTTCGAGCTTGAATTTTGTATGTATTGCGAAGTGAAGCTACTGTGTATTTCCAGTGGTGGGTGGATGCGGCGTTAGTGCTATTCTTGGAAGTCGATGTAATTATCAGTGAACTGGGTTAATATAATCGGGCGAATTAAACTTCAGTTCTCCGAAAATATTTCAATTAGTAATATGCATTTTAATGAAAAATGCATGTGTCAAATAATTTCATATTGATACGCATACAGAATTATACCTCTGCATAACGGTGAAATCATTTTCCCACGAATAACGTGTATCCTCCAATTTCAAAAAACAAAACTTTATTCTACAGCTTTGAATTTTCGATGCTCTCAGCACCACCATCAGTCGCAGAAATTAATCAAAGTAGAATTTCTAATCAAGAGCTATACCGTCGAAAAAATCTCCGCCGCCGCAGTATAACGAAAACATTACAAAACATTATACGAATCTCTTCGGTCTTCGGGGAAATCTCTCTCATCTCGAGCTCACAGCGGTATAACTGATGGGACAGCCACACGCATGAGAAACAGCCAGAAAATCTTTCCCTCCACAACTGCAGCACACGTCGCTTGAAAAATCGGCATGAAACATTGATGGAAGGCACAAAAAAAAACAAACGCTCTCACACGCTCGCGACCGATTGCACGAGGAAGACGCTCTTCTCTCTCTCTCTCTCTCTCTCTCACTCTTTCCCCCGAAGGCTTTCAGGCAATTGGCCGACGGGCAGCAGCAGCACACACGCGACAGGATGAACGACGGTAGCGGCAGCAGTGCCGCATTGATTTCCAATGCGCGCGCGCGCCTTCGCTTTCCATATGTATGTGTACTTTTATATTTCGCGCGGCGTCGAGCTACCCTTCTTTATCATTTTTATGGCTGAGTTAGAGCTTGCGAAATGAGTTCCCATTTATTCGGCCAGCCGCCAATAAAACACACAGACACACACACACGTGTATACGAGGTGCAGCTCGATATCACGTGTGTGTATTTTTCCACACGATCAAGTCTACGTTGGTGTATGTGTGTGTGCGTTTAGCTGCGGTTGAATTCGGCCTGTGCCTGTGTGTGCAATACACGCGAGGTTGTTTCGAGTTTATTATTGCGCGGACGCGTGTTTGTTTGTGTTGTCGGTGTCTATATACGTATACATACATCATGTATATAGCTACTGCCTTGATTGCGATTGTAGATTCACCCACTGACCTTCATCATAGGATAAGCGAGCCCTGTACAATAGCCTATGTATACTATACGTATGCGTAAGCGAGGCCTTGTTTCGTGGCAATGTGTGCGTGTCTGTGTGAAAGCTATGCTCGATTTACGTATGTGTATATGTATATACGGCGTATTGAATACATTGCTCGAACGCACCGCATTCCGACTGTTGAATGCGCGTACGTATACAAGCGTCGCTGCTGCTGCTGCTGCTGCTGCTGCTGCTGCTGCAGTGGAGGGATGTAACTTTATGTAAGAGGCAGAATTTATGGTATCAGCGGTGGTGTTACTGTGCGTGTGGAAGTGCGCGTACTCGACTTTGGTTTGGAATATTTGAATGCCATAGTATTGCGGGCTGTGCTCTGTTTCTGATGTGTGCGTTGACGTAATGTCGATGCGTGCACGTGAATGCACGTAGAGAGTTTGTATATAGGATTTACGCTGTATAAGCATCTGTTACTGCTGCTTTGTAGGGGGGGGGGGGGGTACTAGGGTTTGAGCTGTGGTGTTTGAAGGGAGTGTGTGACGCGAGGCTGTTTTGCATGAGTGACTGGTCGAGATTCTTTTCTCAATATTCTTTTTCTTGTGATGAGCTTAACCGTTGGGTCGATATCTGTGTAAATCTCAGTTTTTGATAAACGATCGATACATGTATATCAAGCTCGAAATATTTTAACGCCTCATTTTTCTTCTTACCGTATCACTAAAATTGTATTGTTAGTTTTTTAACAAGATTTTTAAAGGAAGTGAGAAAAAATGAAAGCCAAGTTTACACTTTACACTTTTAATTTTACACTTCAACCAAAGTTAAATAAATAAATCTACCGTACATAATCCAAATGAATTATTATCGGCATTGAATTATCGTTATTTAGAAAAATGAACGAATTATTCGAAAACAACAAAACAATTTAATAATAACCATAAAACCCAGCATTTCGCTATCGTTATACCGGCGCGAAAAGCTTCAATAGCGGCTTGCGGAAAATTCATAAGCACTCGATTATACGCGCGTTTAAAACGAAAATTTACGAGAAAATATGGGAATCAGTCATTATCGTAAAACACGATGACTATCCGCGCACCGGGCAAAAGTGCATTGCCACCACCGCGTGCAAAGCCCGTATGCATAAATGATTTCTTTCGCTCCGTTCGTTGAAAATCCGCGCGAGTTATGTATCGTCGAAGCGACGCCGTATTCGATAAACATTGCGAGTCATCGACGGAGCGTGAAATGCGCGTATCTCAAAGAGCTTAACGTTGGTGAATTGATAATCTCGCATCAATGGTAGGATAGTAAAAATGTTTTCAAATATTTGGTTTGGGACATTACGCGATGACGAGGATAAAGAAGAAATTCATTGGATTAATTTTACGGTGAAGCTGTGTATATTGAATTTATGTAAATCTTTTGAACGGCAAACATTCGTTCTAGCATTGTATAATTAAAATGTGAAAACGTTTAGTATCGCGCGTCTGGCACGAGCCGAACATTTACTACTTACAAAATCTAAAAAAACTTGAAACCAAGTCTCGCGATTTGTAATTTTTGTAAGTATCATTCGTATATGCAAAGTACATTCTTTTCGAGAATAATCGCTCTCACCATTTCCCTCAAATTATTCTACCCGAAACGCAAACCGTTAACCCCGTTTCTGTTTCGCACCATCGATTCCTGCGTTTTAATATCAAATCATTACCGGACGATGTATCGGATTATCGAGCTTAATGGCGGCAAAGTGAATAAATGTCGACAAAGGTACGCGTAATCTCGCGCGTGACCCAAAATTAGAATCGAAATATCACATGCTCATGTCATTAACCGTCGAAGAGTAGACGCAATGCAATGCTGGGACACCAGCTGGTTGGAAAACTATTCCACTTGTATTTCTTCGAATCACGTGAGTGAGGGCGTCTCTTTCTAGCTCTACTTCGTCTCGATTTGCATAATTATTCGAAGCGAAATTCGCGAGGCATATATGTGGAGTATACAGCTGGAGTTGAGTATAGTTGAGGAAAAGTTTATTTGGTGATTTTTATCGGGAGTTGGCGAGGTCAATTTTTAGATTTTTACGCAAGCTGCACTGAACTCAACTTTTAAAAAGCACAGATGGTACAATTCAAATTTATGTGGAAACCGTATGTAAATGTAATTAATATTTGTAGGTGCAAATTGTTCAGCTAATGAAACGGGAATATAATTGCAAAGTAATGATATTCCGTGAAATTATGGCTCGATGTAAAGCAATTGTATAAAGCAACTGCATTTATGCAAATGGCCATCAGTTGTTAATTTTGATGAGTAATTCAGAAGGGAGCAATTATTTTGTAATTTATGATTCTATATTATAATAAATCAGAGGTACCTATATGGTTTGAAAGGAAATGCGTATCTAGTCATTTACATGGGCTTTTAATTTTAATCAAAGATAAAATAGCAATTCTAATAGTGAGTAAAAAAAGAAACTGTATAGAAACTTGTTATTTACAGATCTACCATAATGTGTAACAGGTGCATCGTTAGTGATAAAATAGAGCCTGTTCTATGCACATTGTAAATTTGATTGCACGTGAATAGAGCGCTTGCACATAAACGTCGATTGTTTGCCTTGCCTATAAAGCCTACAACGGCTGTGGTAACCGGTATTGTTTACGAATAAGCTATCAAGCTCATATTCACAAGTATTTTGTAATCTTCTTCACTGTCACAGCCTTACAATGGTTTTGTGATGCTGACATTTCGTTGTTCAGATTCATAGTTAATCATATAACAATTTAATATTATGTACATGTTATATGTAAAGAAACAGAAAAAAATACATACAAAGTTTCAGAATATATTTGTAGATTCACTACTGAAAAATTTCTGCGTTAATTTAAAAAAATAAATGATCCCGACCTCGCAAAAAATATTCCCTTTCAGAATTAAGAAATATTCCCGTGGAATTTTATCTTCCGCAATTCACAAAAATGCACTGCCGCGAACTGTAAATTTGCATGGAAAATATTTCAAATATTCGCGTAAAAAAATCACGAGGAACGTATACTTACGTAAACACATGCAAATTCGAGCTTGAAATTCATGCAGTTTTAACGTCGCGCTCAGTCAGGCTCTAGAAAGCCTCGTACAAATGCGTCGAGTTCGCATTCTTAGTCAATGCGCTTATGCCAACTGGTTGTTTTTAAACTTTTCGCCATCAGAAAAAAAACTCTCTGAAAATAATAATTAAAAAATCGACTTCTTCAACGCGAAAACAACTCGTTTTACACCAACGACAAGCAACTCGCAAATAGCATCTCATCTTCCAAATAAACCAAGCGGACATAGCAGCAGCTCTCTGCATTTGCACCATAAAGAAGAGCCAGAGCCTCACACGCGAAACAGAGAGATGGACGAAGGATAAATAGGGCTCTGGCATTACGGCAGTCGACGTACGTGCCTTATCCACGGACGACTATAGGCAACCACGCGTCCATAGCAGAAGC
This sequence comes from Cecidostiba semifascia, assembly GCA_900474235.1. Classification (NCBI taxonomy): domain Eukaryota; kingdom Metazoa; phylum Arthropoda; class Insecta; order Hymenoptera; family Pteromalidae; genus Cecidostiba; species Cecidostiba semifascia. The sequence continues at coordinate 18,521 of UCQR01087201.1, read as the reverse complement.
TGTGCATTGTGCGAGCGAGGGATTACTCGTTGTGTATGTGTGTATGTGTGTGTGTGTTGCGAATTTCGGACGGCACGTTGGCCAGTTAACGCGCGAATCAGCACAATCTTGAGCGTCGCCGAACATACTGTAAGCTATACTCTGTGGCTGTCCTGCTTCTCTGAGTGCTGGACTAAGGGTCAGTCGATTCCCTAGTTTGAATTTCGGTTTGATGTTGATTGTGGCTTGCGGAGATTATTATTAGTTTCGGGAAGATATTACATGCCGAGTTTATAAGATCGAAGTGTACCAATATATGTTACTTATATTTGTACTTCGAAACTTCACTTGCATACGTTTGCATCAAAATAGAAACTGTCAGATAATAGGTTATACTATTTGTATAAACAACACACTGATCCGCTTTCACGTTGAGCGCATCACAGTAGACCAGGATTACTCTTCAATCCAGAAAATCTCATCTCCTCGTTTTGAAATATCACTGGTCGACCTACAAAACCGAGAGCCCTAACAAAACACTTAGCCAGAAACAACAGCAGCCATCGCCTATATACACATCCCTCTCAGAGAGTGAGAGAGAGAGAGAGAGAGAGAGAGAGAGAGAGAGAGTATAATCCTAATCCCGCAAGTAAAATAAGTAGCTCGTCTAAAGTCTGACAAAGTGGCCTTTCGCGGAATCGTACCGAAAATCTTCCAGCATTCAATTAACCGGATTAGCGCGCGAGAAAATCTCGTCGTTATATTCCGAAAGACACGCACTAGCGCGCGCCTCAAAATCCACGAGACAGACCGTCAAAGGGTTGAGAACAAAAGGACTCTCTCTCTCTCTCTCTTGCGAGTTAGCACCAAGTGTGTGTCTGTTAAATGGAGAAATTAGAACGCGCCTAGCGCAGAAATTACCGCGAGAAGAGCGAGCGTCACTCGTTATACAGCTCTTCACTGTCTCCTTCTCCCTCTCGTGACACGTAAGGGTATATGTGTGTGTGTGTGTGGGTGTGCGGTGCTGTATTTCTGAGGCAGGCGAAGAAGCAGGAGATGAAATTGGGAGCTTTATAAGGTCAAAGCTCTATGTAATTTCGTCTTATTTTTGGAGGCCCCGGAAGATGTTGGCTACAGAGGTAATTTGCTTTTGGGCTCGAGAAGAGAGAGAGAGAGAGAGAGTTGTTTCAAAGTTTGTTTATTATGAAAGAGCTTCAAAGTCGTATTATACGCGCACATTTTCATTTCAAATATAGATCCGTCCTGTTGACGATTAAATTTACAAAATTCAGCTATCAACACAATCGTAATCCTCAACTATTCTACGCGAGAAAAAATCTATATAGTAACTTTTTTTTCAATTCCACGGTGAATATAATGAAGGCGAAAAAAAAGAAAATATAATTGCCTCCGCCGCGTATTCCCCAATTATAAGTCTAATGCATATAACCTGCTTCCTTAAATCGAGTCGCGAGTAAACGAGCCCGAGACGTTATCCGGCAGGAAAGGCGGCAGCTCTCGGGGCGCAAAGAAAGAAGAAAGAAGCCCGCGAGCTCGTCCCGCAGGGCTGCGAAACCGGAGAAGCAGAATATCCTGCTTCTCTCT
>UCQR01087160.1:1141-16057 GCA_900474235.1 Cecidostiba semifascia | reverse complement strand
GGCGTGAATGTTTAACTTAAAGAGTTTTTTTTTTTTTTGTAAAATTTGCGTCTAGACGCGTCATGACGTTATACATATCCAGTTATTCAAAAATCCTGCTATTTAAGTGTACTATACCAGTCACCTGAGCAAACAGTCTTCTGATTTATCGATTGGATACATTGTACTCAAAGACTGAAAACTAAACGTATATAATACTGAGAATTGTTCGTATATTTATACATTCAAACCCACTATTTTATACACAAAAATTGCACCTGCTAACGCGCTTGAAAAGACCACTTTGCAAATAAAAATTCAACATCGCAAGATAACCTCTGCCGCACTGTTTGTCCTCGAAAACATCGCCGGAAATTTCAGAAGCTTCTCATGCTGATTTCAAAATCAAGCGTCGTATCCCCAAAAACGTCGCTTTTGTATGTAACAACTCCAACAAGTCAGTGTACAGCCTAGGAAAAAAAAATGATACACCCAAAAGCGCATCGCACGCACTCCCTTATACATACGCACACATGCCAACAATAGGAGGGTGCAAAAGACTGTCTCTCTCTTTCTCTTGGTACACAGAGCTAAACACATGTGTGCACATGCAGCCACGTGATCTACACCTTTCCACAGCCATGGATCATTTCGCGCGCGCGTCAAGGGGGAGTGTCCAGGCGCATTATATTATGCTGCCGTTATGGCACAAACCGCTTGTGTGTATATACGTTTACGGGATATAATGCAGTGGCATATACGAAATATCTAGAGACGAGAACAGATGAGTAGGAATGTATAGATAAAGAGAAATACATTGTAGGAGCGTGTGTTATGGCTGTACTGCGTAATAGTGGGCGAGGTTATTTAGGTGGACTTATTCAAAGTGAACGGATTGGTGGGAAATTCGACGAGTTCGTTGATTTTTGTTAAATTCTGACGAGGTGTGTTCGGAAGAGAATAGCATCCGAAATCGGGAAGTTTCTTTTTCACGGGATCAGATTTTTCAAATCAAATCGATTTTCTTTTATAGCGACGAATTTCAAGCTCATTTTATATAATCACGCACATCTACTGGAGTGAGTCACTATTTGATAATAATAGTTATTTATCTCTATCAGACGCTGATCCGCTAGGCTATAATTATTTGTTTTTCCATTTGAATATTCTCGATAAATTAATACTTATTATACCTGCAAGTGTTTGTCAACCTAACAGATAAACTCGCATCGATAATAATTATGTACACGAGTGATAATAGTGATTTAATGCCACAACTAATAACCGCGTATACGATTTGATGTCAAGCTGTGTTCATCCAAGTGAAAAAAGAAAGTGCTGTTAAATACGAAAAGTATAATAAGTTCTATTTTATTTCAAACAGAGAGAGAGAGAGAGAGAGCATTTTTCGTACGCTGTATAAAAAAGTTTCGATACTATATAAGCTCTTCCTTAAAAAAATAATAATAACTCATTCTGCAGCATCATCGCTCGAGGAATCAGGGTAAATCAACGCCCCGCGACAGGGACGACAGAATGTGCGGTATTTGATCTCCATTAATATCCTATCCCAAGTAGGAAGTGCGTTTGTTACTGCCGCGCCATTATAGCAGTATAGCACACCAGTCTCTCTCTCTCTCTCTCTCTCGCGCGCTCCTGTATCACTTTTTTACGAGGCCATATGTCTTTCGCGCGCGTCCCGCTGTATCTCTCTCTCTCTCTCTCTCCTGGTCGTCGAGGGGCCGCTCATTTGTCAGCCAGCAATCTGCTGGTATATATTGTCCTGCAGCACCCGAAATCTCCGCGTCTGTATATTATATATAGCCGCGCGCGCGCGCAATATTTGATGTTCGGCAGTCAAAACACATGGCGCGTCTTTCGCCGCTATAATATGCTCGATATATACTGTGGAAGGTGGTTCTCGTTTGTTGTATAGGGTGGGTTTTGTGTTTTAAGAGTGCTCCGCACTTTTATTCTGGAAGTCAGAATCGAGTGCAGCGCTCAGCGGGCAAAACGTGCAAAATTTTGGAAAATAAGTCTGGAACAATAAGGATTCCCTAAGCCTAAACGAAAAAGAGCGCTACCTACTGGAGTCTATTGAAATTAAAAATCCAAAAATTATACTTTCTAACTTTGTCCGACAAAATATACGTTCTATACACTGTACAATGAATATGTAGCTCTTTTTTCCCTTCTCGGCGTCGATCAAGTACTTACGAACTTGATGGTGGATATGTTAAAAAGCAGTATATTACACTCGGGAATTAATTAATTAAACTCACGTCGCTTAATGTATACTATTTATTTTGTTTCGAGCAGTGTGATAAATGTAACGTAAAGTTGGCGTTTCAAGGATAAAAACTTGGAAATCCCAAAAAAATATGTTTACGCAAGTTAGCGGATATAAGGAGACATTCACAGCACTGCGTGTTTTGATTCATCCGAATCAATAATTACAGACATAATAATTATACCTTCTTTATTCATCGAAAATTATTTCACCATGACTAATTCAAAACTAAGAGCGACACAGCACTCGCACAATCGAACTATGTCGTGTATTGTATACATGTATACCACTCGCCTATATAATAATCTCCCACGTAACGCTAATGTCCGTCTTTTCCTGTCCATAAATACCGATGCGACGACGATTACGCGTCTACTGGGGTGGACAACAGGAGCCATCCCCGCACACGAAATCACGACGATATTTATCTGCTAGCGCGCGTCTAAGAGCTATAGGGAAAGCCCCGCGATAAGAAAATGCGGCTGTGGCAGATGCTTGCTCGTCGAGAAGGGTCTGCGCTTGTATGATGGCTGTATAGATATACATACATATATACAGAGCAACTCGACGCGCCACGGGTGTCGTCGAATTATTTAAATGCCCCCAAAGGGCCCCTAACTCCGTCCGCACCCATATTATAGCAGTGATGCTCGACACCACAGTCGATTATTGCTAAAGTCAATTAGCTACTTATAACTCGGTAGGGATATGTGTGTCTGTATAGGGAAATTATAAATTGCTGATTTTGAGTCTGTGATATGTTAAAGTTTGTCTTTTTTTTTTAAATATATTTTTAATTTAATCGTACATTTAAATATTTGGACTTTTCGCAAGAATATATGTTAAATTTTTAGTAATTTCCTATTTTATTTTTTCCTATACAGATCAATTGACGGCAAGCTTTATAATAGTGAAAACTTGGTATCTTCTGAAAGTTTCGAGTAGTATTTCGAGAAGGTGATTTATCGTGTATATACGTTCTTATATATTTCATTTTGAAATAATACATGATGGTTTCGGGAAAACTTACACCTGCCAAAACGACGTTAGCAGCTGTTTTCGTTTAACTTTTACCGCGAAGCGCAAAGTTTGGAAAAGTGTCAAAAGAATCAAAAAACAAAATTAAAACCTCATATCTATGACGTTCGCATAACGCACATACCCACGACCTTGAAAAAAAAAAATCAGCTGAATTCAAATATTCCACTCACAGAGAGGATTTGCAAAGTTGGAAAATGCACATGCACATAGCAGCAGCAAGAATGCATATGCATTAGAAGCAGCATAAAGAAACTTGGCTATACATACACATACACAACAGCACAGAGTATAGTATAGCCGAGCCGCAAAAGAGAACATCATGCGCTTATACAAGGGGACAAGAGAGAGAAATTTCCATCTCCCCCTGCTGACGTGGATCGGCCCACGCGTATGTAATATCAATGGACGTCGGGGTGCCGATGATCGCTTCGCATTACCAGCGAAGCGTTATATGAGCGACTGCTGTATTTATACGTCGAGGGAGAGTGAGTGAGAGAGAGCGAAACGACACCATGGGTATCCGGGACCCCACCACGAGAGAGAAAGAGAGAGAGTGTTATATACGGCTCACGATTCACCGGGAGAGTGTAAAATAAACGATACCTAATTATCTACGCAAACGTGCGGACGGAAAGCTGCAAGTGCGCCTTTTTTGGAGGTGTGTGTGTGTGTGTGTGTGTGTGTGTGTGTCTTTTATTCTCTTGCTCGGATGGATGTGTAAGGCAAAGCCTGCAAATGCGATTACGTGAACGAGAGTCGAGACTATAATGTCTTTAGGCTTGGATAAGACGAGGAGATCACTTTATTAGGCTACTGACTTTACGGAATTAGACGTGGATTTTCAATCGCGTCTTGTTGACGCTCGGACTATATTGGAGATGATTGTATATAGCGTTTTGTACGGATTGATGCGATTTAGTTTGCAAAAGATAACGGGATTCGATACATTGATTTTTTTACTTTTCCAACAAACGCACACACTTTCTTCTACAATCACGATTTGGCGAAGATAAGTAAAAAATGAATACGTAAACCTTTTTTTTGTACAATCATATACGTAATTCTTATACTGTTCATCAATTGTACGTTACGTCACCGCAGCCACGTGCGTGACGCGGTGTATATTATCCAAGCCGCGAACTCTCTTCTCTACTGTTTGCAAAGAAAAATATAAATTATTTTCTCAACATTAAGTTCGCCATCTGGAAGAGCACGCGTAATTTATGAGACAGGGTAAACACGAGGAGGCTCGTATTTTCGCCGAGTAGCGCACACATTATATTCGCCGAGGTGTGTATATATATGTATGTATATGTATATATACAAGTTACGCGCGCGCGAACCCGGGAGAGAAAGAAAAGGAGGGTGGGCTTGGCGGAGGCGCGCGCGGGGCGATGATTAATTAGCGTTTGATGAATATGTATGAGAAAAAGAGGAGAGAGAGAGAGAGAGAGAGAGAGTGAGAGAAAGGAATATAAGCGAGCTTGCGCGAAAACAGGCTTCAACAATGGGACGGTGTATAATACGCTTCGAAGTCGCGCGCGCAAACTGGTGAGACAGCAGCTCCTTGCGTTCAAGGTTTAGGTATATGAAGCCCCTCGTCGAATCAAGTTTTCCGTTCTTCTCGTACTCTGGTATATTATACTCCTTCGCTTTTGTTTTGTGTTTTGCAATATAGTTTTGTAAGCAATATTGTATAGATATAGTCAGATATATGTGTGCATGAGTGTATTTGATTTTCATCTTGACGGTGCGTTGACTTTCATTATTCACCTAAGGATTTCCCTCCGAGTTTTTTATCTTATTCTACGTATAAGAGATGATTCAGTTACTGGCATCAGATAAACTCAACTATATCTATATCAAATTTACAGCAAAACTCTGTAGGATATATTTATCTCTGAAATTTCGTGTTCTGTCAAACGAAAGCTTTTGTCAAATGAACGTTCAGAAAGCTCCATATACAAACGCGGACACGCAGTCTGTCAAAATTGAAAGAGCGTTTTTCCCCACACCCTTCGATCACACAAGCCCAGCACCACCGTTTTACATATACATACACACACACACATACTCGCGCATCGGCATCGAAGCAAACCTATCCATAAACATTTTTTTTCCGAAAAGTCACGCGGAGAGTACATATATACACACATATATATGGAATATAGGGTGGCCGCAAGAGGAGTGGCTATTGTTGCAGCAAAATATGAAACTGGGCGGAAGAGGCTTAGAGATTTCGGGCTGGCGGTGTACGGTGGCGGCGAGCTGAAAGGCCGCAACGGGTATATATAGGTATATATGGTGCGTATAGACAGAGAGAGAGAGAGAGAGAGACGGGAATGTTTATGCGCGACGTTGTATAGCGTTCGCGAAAGGGAGAGAGAGAGAGAGAGAGAGAGAGAGAGAGTGCGAGAGAGGAGAGCAGCAGCAGTAGTAGCACAATGCGAACAATACAGCTATGGGTTGGCCGATGCGGTGTGAGCTTCGGGGGAGGGCTTACATAGGAATACAATTACATTATGAACTCGATTACCATTTAAATGGAAACAAACGTGAAGCGCTAAAACGCCCACCCCCCACCCCCCTCTTTCTCTTGGATTTCAACGCTCCTCTGACTTGGGACTTCCTCGAGATTTTTCGCGGAAGCTTCGCGATGATTTTGATGTTCTGTGGATACATGTTTTATTCTTTTCTTTTTGACGAGCGAAATGTATTGTATAGAATTTGGAGAGTTTCATGCGTGGAATAGGCTATATCCCTGTGAAAATTGTTTGCTACACGAGTATAATAGAGAGAAATTCGGGTTTAACGAATTGTATAATTGGAAAAGACTAATTATCTTAGGTATAATCCTGCACATCGCGAATGTTATGAGTTGTTTGAAGTGACGCGAAGACTCTTTTCTCGGGTATAAAGAGTCGGCATAATACACCACATCAGAGGCACAGACAAGTTAATCTATTTAAGACAGACCCTCTAATTCAAAGAAACACTGCACAAACAAAATTTCACTGATTACATTAATTGTAAACGAAATTTATAAAAACCCATTCGATGGCACACGTACTCATAAGAAGTAGGAGTTTCAAAATTTCTCATCGACAATCAAGCTCACTTAATTAAGCAGCAGGTTCAGTTTTCAACCCTCCCTGCACAGCCTGAACAGCACTTCTCGGAAGCCGTCGCGATGAGCTTTCGGCGCTTATACTCTCTCTCTCTCTCAGAGCTCATTGCCAGATCGCTGCACACACTCGACTCCTTAATGAGCCAAGTCTCCTATATGAGGGGCGACGCGACGTTCGATTCGCTGCGCTTGTGGCCCGATTTCACGGGCCACCTGTCGCGCGATCTGCATCAGTTGTATACGTAGTATAGTAGCAACTGCGCGGCGGTCAATCCCACCCCACTGCTTTCGACGAGTTCGACACGCCGGGTGCAAAAGGCATTATTTTAAATCGGCCTTAGAGCGCGTCGCTGGAAAATCACTGCTCGCGCATCGATGATCTTCGCCGTCGCGTTATGGATATACACACGCGCGGGGTTGATATTATAATGCTACTGAAGAGAGGAGACGCATGCGAGGTTACGGCTCGTTGTACTGATGGCGCGCTGAATTTGTCACTTTAAATTCTAGGACCCCTCTTATATAGATCGAGTGTTATGTGTATCCCGACTTTTATTTCGGTCTCTTAGTCATGCTTGAATGAACTTTGGAACTGTAAATTTTGAATAATTTTTGGGGTGAGTTTCATTAGGATGATTGGGAGAGTGGCTATTGCATACTGATATATGTATCGTAATTAGTTGTCATGTTTATTATAATGTGTGTCTTTTTGAAAATAATGAAATATGCATGCTCGGAAATAGGATTCATTGACGATTGATGCGATAAGGCGAGGAAACATAATATTGATGTAAATTGAATTTTTGCTTCATGAAAAATACGTTTGTGTGCGCCGTATATATGTTTTGCTTTTTTGTTCAAATTTTAACCATTCATTCTTCTGGATCTTCCTCTCAACGGACACTTTTATACAAAGAAAATTTATTACGAGTCCCGGTCTGTGATCACAAAAAACTGTTTGCATATACACAGAGTGGCCTATAAATATACTCGAAACGATCACCGGCTAAAAAAAAAGTCCAAGCTGAATTTTCGTATAACGTCAAAATAGAATGACGGAGCACGCACACGCCCAGCGAATAAAAAAAATACAAAGTCAACTTTGATCAATACAATTGTATTTTTTCTAATGTTATACGCATTAATTTTCCAAAAACAGTATAGAGTAGAGTAAGCAGAGCAATAAAGGTAAATTAAGATATGTGTATATGTAACGCCATGCATATTCTTAAACTCAGAATCGAGATACAGCAGTCGAATTCAGAAGACTAAAACAGCAGCAATTCATATAACTTAAGAGAAAATTAACATTTTCCGTATCATTTATTCCCTCGGTCCATACAGAGACTATATATTATATAAATCGTTGGGCACACTACCAACTCGCTGGTGTGTATGTGTGTGTGTGTATACTAAAGCTGAATTTTCGTACAACGTCAAAACAGTATGACGGAGCACACACGCCCATCAGCAAAAATAAAAAGAAAAAATACAAAGTCAACCGTGATCAATGGATTTGACAGCAAACGTCTGCCCTTTCCGTATTTGAAAAAAAAACGGCAGAAGTGCGTTAAAAAGGGAGAAAGAGAGAGAGAGAGAAAAAGCGCGCAGTCAGATGAATGCGCGCCGAGGGGGTGTGTGCGATGCAGTATATATGTATACAGCAGCGGTCTCCTTCCGTGTGCAGTTTTCGCTCTGAAGCTGTGTCAATATTTTCTCGTTTGCATTGTTATACTCGATGCTCTTCGACCACAATATATACGGTGTCCTGCGGAAGAGAGCTACAAATATAAATAAACAGAGTCAGAGCAGTTCGGAAAGTCAATCGCGTTTAGAAGTCGCGAGGATCGATGTTGCGCTTGCGTTGGACGCGAAATTCCGTGAAAAACGTTTGTTTTTCATTTTAGATATAGTCGGTGTATATATATAGAATTTTGAAATAGATACATTTAAATGTATATTACTCGACAAAAATTAAATTTCTTTCCGTTTGCTATAATTGTATTAGTAAAAGCTTGATAGTTCAACTCAATATTGCTACCTACTACTTAAAAATTAAAGAAAAGACAAACAATTAAATCTACGACTATAAATAACTTTGACTATCACCTCCCCTTTCTATAACCCTTCTGCCTATCTACTTATAAGGCAATATCGCACCAGTCGACACCACACATCTCCAATGACTCTCGCTCAATCACCGGCGGTCGACTTTTAATAAGTTATTCCAAGAGACATCCTTTTATTTCCTCGTTTCTTGGCTGGTCGCTCGGCGGTAGCAGAATACTATACGAGGAGACAACAATACCGGCCATACGCGAACATACGGCGCCACAGGGTGCCGCACAACAGACACACATATACGCCTGCGGTTAGCATCACACGTATATACATATATACACTGCGCAGCTATACGACAAAAGCTGACCGGCGCCGAGACATTCAAATGGTAATTCAGCCCCGGTATCTAATATGCACGCGCCAAGAGAGAGAGAGAGAGAGCGTTATACCCCTCCTTGATGCATCAGCGACGTGCTTCTGTGTGTGTGCGTGTGTGTATACGTGCAGAGGCACGCGCTTGCCACCGGGGGCACGTATATACGCGTGTCACCGGCGACGACGATCACATCCCCCGCGTTCTCTCTCTCTCTCTCTCGCCTGAGAATCAAAGCAAATATTGGCAATATCAGCCCCTACTCCGTAGCGTATATGCTATACTGCTGTGTCGCTCCGGCTGCAGAAGCTCGCACACCGAGAGAAAGAGGAGGGAGAATAAAGATGGCTATATGGGTTTTGGTGTTATAAATAGAGGGATGAGAAGAAGATAGGGTGGGAAATTGGGAATTATATATAAAGACGGTGAAAAATAATTGAAACTCCATCAGAATTGCTATGTTTGACTTTTTAACGTATTTTTAATGTTTTTTTTTATTTACGCATTGAATATGCGAATACATATCACTGAGTGATATGGTGAACAATGATATTCAATGTGGGTACAAGATCTTGCTAGAACACCTCGGCTAGAAACACTGGATGAAGTTGATAGTCAAATGCAAAATGCTTTACAACGTATACTAATAGATTTTAAAGGTGTTTTTTCGTATAAATATATATTATTGTATATATTAACATACAAAAGCCAATATCCATTTATTTTTGTCTATATATATATATGAAAGATAATGAAAGGAAAAAGCATATGGAAGACAGATATAGTGACTATATTGTCAAGCAGCAAAAGTATCAGACATCACACAAGAAATGAAAGCCAGTTGGCGACATTATTGAATAAAGGATTGCTTTTGAGTAGTATAGTTGACCGACGAAAGTCATGCTTTGCTTCAATATATATATATATATATATATATATCGCTCGTCTGTATATATATACCCTATATAAGGAAAGCTATTCATCGGTATAATGGATTGAAAGAGCTTAGATTCTATACTAAGGATTTACCGAGAGTGGAATGGAGACAGGTTGATCCTGCTGAATACTGCAGGTTCAATCATAACGATAAACTGACGCACATATATATACACACGTCTTTTTTAATAGTAGCTTTGACCTTATATATTCTTTGAAAACTTTAATACCTCGATAAATAAACTCAATTAAACGGATAGCTGTATGTATGTTGATGTGAATAATTTCAATCTATACTTATAATTTCTCTTCTCTTATAATAGTAGATAGATGAAATAAAAAAACGACACGTCTCTGATCTGCTCGCGGAATCAAGATCTTCAAGCGCACATCACACAATTTGGCTGCAGATGACATACACATACGCAAACACAGTCCGCAGACATCAGCCAAATTCAAGGGAGTGGTATAAAAGCTATATAGTTATAACTTTTTCCGCGTCATTTCCTCGGTCATTTCTCTCAGTCTAGACGCACTGCAGGGGCTAGATTGTTGCGCACACGACACTTAAATGTGTATATAGGTATAACACTGCGCTCACTATATATATGCCTATATACCTCACGCTTATTTCGTCCCCTTCGACTGTCTCTATATACCTATACATATACACGCATTGCAGCAGCAGCCGAGACACGAAGAGAGAGAGAGAGAGATGACACGCGTAATCGCGTAATCGCGGCGCGTGCTGAAGTTCGTATCGGGGGAGCTTTAGCTGTTCTCTGAACTGAGGCGTTGCTCTCTCTCTCTTCGTATACGCGTGTGTATGTGTGCACACGCAAGTGAGAGCGACACGTGGACGATGTGCCTGCTGCTGTGCAGCCGCCGTCGAGGCTGCAGCACGCCTTGAGTCAACATCGATCACAGGTCACTGAGATTCCGAGTCTCTTCTTATTCGACGGCCAAACTGATGCGACGATACTCCGCTCGTGATGGCTGTGTTTGCTCGGTGAACCGCAGAGGATGTGTCTTTTCGATGGGCAAGATATGTGTATTGAGTTAAAGTAAGGTTATATGAGATTTTATTTAGTGTGGCTGATATATAAGAGGTTTATCGGTAAAATCGATGATGATGATGATTATGTGTATAGGAATATAAAGAGCTGCGTTATGTAAGGTGCAATATATAGAGTTTTAAGCGCTGCGTAAATTAGCGGCTATAAGAGCTTCTAAGCACGCTGTGTTGATAAACGGCTTAGGTTGTACTTGCGTGTGTTGATGCTAAACCAAACAATCTTTTGTCGCGTTTATTACAAAAAAAAAAACAAAAAAAATTAAACGATATCCATCTTCGATCAAAATTGGATTATAAAGTGTGGATAAAGATCTTGTTTTGGTACGTATACATATACACGCACAGCCAGCTTATATAGTGTAATTGCGGGTCACTTGAAATGAAAAATTTTACGCGTAATTTGAAAAATGCAAGCTTTTGCCATATTCTCTAAGAGAAGCTTGCAGCAGCAGCAGCATCTCTGAGAAAATTTCTCAGTACACAGCTTCATTCATCCCGATAAATCCCTGCTCGCCAATGAAAATAAAGAAAATTACACGAAAACAAGCGTGAAACAGCGTGAACAGAGCCATGATTCGAAAGTCAATTCGACTATATACATATACTACACCGCGTTTTCCCACCCTCGTAAAATCGCTACCTACTGTCACACCCCGATGCTCGCACCTATATACATTATACACACATATCCCATCGGTTTAAACTACACACATACACATAGTCAAGTCGATCCCACGTCGTCTTCCCCTGATGATGCGCGCGATACTGCACTTTCGGCTATATTATACTGCAAAAAGGGGCGCGAGCCGTCGCCACGTGCCGATCTCTCTATACTATACTGGTCTCCTGCATATAATACGCAAACAGCATTATGCACGCTCGTGCTGACATAAATTACGCCGGATTTCGATTATATTGCCGGCGACCACCTACTGCGGCCGAAACCGTGATTGCCCGCAGAAAACGCACTGTGATGTGTGTACTTAGGTGCGGAAAAATTCGATCCTGTGTGCTGTATATATTTTGCTTTTTTTTTTCACGCGCACGTGCGCGAAGGTTATTTTTTTTTTTTTTATGTCCTGCTGCAGCAGCGTCGATGGGATTATAATATACGCGTGTGATTAATCGAGGAATTGATTTATATTTCATTGAGGAGGCGTGAGCGAAGCGTGCGAGAGGTATTTATAAATGCTAATAAAGCGGCTTCTTGGTTTGAGGCGATGGTTATTTTTAGGAGATGGGTGAGTTTCTTGTGGTGGATAAATGGTACAACGATTGGCGTTGTTGTTTGGAAAATTATGAAATCGTGAATAGAACGGAAGATGTGTAATACTAGAGTTCTGTATTCTATATATATGGACTTGTTCTCGAAACCGGAGAGAGAGCGAATGGAAAATTTCATCGAAGCAGATGCTTCTTCAGAGTCGGAATATTATATTCGGGGGGAGAGAATTAGACTGAGCAGGTCTTGTCAGTCACCGAGAGCCTGAATATTTTTTTATCTTCTAATAATTGAACTGTTTTATACATATAATTTTCAGTTCAGGATAAAACGCATATAATAATGTCAAACAAATATAAAAATAAAAACAATTGCGTAATTATGTTTCAGATTGAATCATGGACAGAGACAGGGTAAAATTGCTGCGAAATCCGTACCCAGTGCCGGAGCTGTCGAGAGAAGGACGCTGGTACGCAGGAGGTCCGGCATTAGGGGAGAATGTTTGCGCAGATGAGAGACGATGGTACTCAAAATTGGAGCCCCACGAGAGACTCTTCTCTCATCAAACGTTGACCAGTGCTCGAAGGGATTGCCGGTACCATTCCACTGAGGTAATCTTTCTTTTTTTTTTATTATTTTCTTTCATATACTTGATTCATTTCTCTTCTGTCGGGAGATAGAGACGCACTGGTATTATTTATGGCGACTAATTAAAAAAAAATATATACTCTAGGTTCCCAGAGACTCGCTAGATTTGATGTTATCTTCAGTCTATATACACAACAAAGACTTGTTTCTACCAAAAATGTACGTAATGATGCAACCAGAAACGATTAATCGAGAAACGTGGCGAGTGTTGCGCAATGAAATCAAGGTAATGTTTACTTGTTTAAAAAATAATCCACATTACGAGAAAAAAAAATACGATCCGATAAAACCACACAGAATCATTTTTAATAATATTATATATTAGTCAGATTTTATAAAATTGATCTCTTATAAGACGAAACAATTCCAAAAGACACAGCAGTTTCGCTTTCGTTATACAAGCGAAGCCATCCCTCATTGTCTTTATATTCGTAATAGAACGGCGAGGAGATAAGGACGGTTTTATTAATTTATACTGCTAAACGTGAGGCGCTGATGACGCCGGCGTTTTAATAAATTTTCAGTCACGTTTAGGAGAGACAGATTAGATAGCGCAGCTCGCGCTTTGCACGAGGCAAACACGAATTTACATGAAACTCTCGGCACCTGTTTGCAGTTCCATTTTCTCTCACCTTCCTTTGCGCGCGCCATATAGAATCAAGAATTTATCCTCGTTTATTATAATACATGTCTCGTAAAATTTCTATTATTATATTATAACAAAACGTCTCTGATGTGTCAAATTGTTTTTTTTGCCGACAGGTCTACTCAAAAGCACCGGTGCCACTGGGCCACGAGATAAAATACGCCGATATCGAGTCGAAAGGATGTGTCGACTCATCGAAAGCCACAGGATTAAAGGACCGAGTGAGGAAAAAAATTCACCCGAGTAGTCTTCAGTTGGCCATCGAAGGACCGCACACCGATCGAACTAATCCCGGTTATAGCAGGAAAATTGACGGAACGTATTACGGCATCTGAGCCATCAGCTGCGTCGTAGTATTGAAGATTTTTTTTCGCCGAGATTGAAAGAAAAACAATACGACGCGTATTTTTTGACGTTCGAAATTTATTGGCTCGCTGCCGGTGATCGATCAACGATAATACAGACACTCTTAAAACATGTATAATAAACCGGGAATATCAGTACAAACGTTTATTGTGCATCGATAGCGAACGTGAATCATCCTGCATAATAATATTTTGCAGCCGCGTATCTCTCGGCATTGAAATCTATATATTCGTCATTGTTATAAACAATAAAGTATATACGTTATATTATAAGTACAAAAGTTTTCACATTCTTAGTTTTCTCAGGACTATATTATACAGTAAGCATATCAGAGAAAGTATAGACACACAGACGATTGAATTATATCTTGGAGAGCCGCCGCTATACTCGTGTCATATAATACAATAAGACTCTATCTGATCTTGTTGACAAATTGGCTCGTGCGTCGATGCTATCGGCCGTCGTCGTCTCCTCGCACAGGAAGAAGGGTGTGTGTGTGTGTGTGTGAGGTTCCCGTGAATTATATTCCTCGACGCGTTTGATATCTCACACTTCTCAAACCCTCTCCCCGATGGCTTTCGTATATATTATTATATATTGTAATTCCCTTTTATCTCCCGGTCTTTAATCCCGTCGGACGCCGGCCGAGAGTCTAATCAGTTTTCACGCATTAGTAATCTCGTTGACGCTTGAATTCGGGCTGATTCGATTATTATTACAGTAGCTGCCGTTACTAATATGAATGGGATGATATACTTCAGCAGAATTATTGTACAGAAATGAAATTGTATATAAATCGTCGCTTGTAACAAAGACTAGCACAACTCGAAACAGGCCTATTTTAATTTGCCATTTATTAGAACATTAGAGTAAATAAATTTAATCTGATGTATACTTTAAGTTTATCAGGCCCCAAACGAATTTATTTACTCTGGTGCCCTAATAATAGTAGACAATCAAAATAGGCCTTTTTTGAGTTGGGATTTTTTTTCGTTACAGCGACGAAATAAAGTAGTCGAGTTTGAAAATTTCGAGCTTCCAAAATCTCTCCCCTTTTATTCTTCGCGTCCGAGCCATTTCATCTTGTACCTACCCTCATTCGCTATACTACTGTCCCATATTCCGTTCACATATACACACACACGCACACGC
>UCQR01087132.1:1147-13723 GCA_900474235.1 Cecidostiba semifascia | reverse complement strand
GTATGCGTGTGCCTGTGCTCCACTACATTCTTCCATCGACGTAATCCTTTGCAAGAAAAGAAGCTTTTCAAAAACTCGCTTACTATTTATTTATTCCACCACAGTATCCGCACCAGAAGCTTGTTTAAAAATCCAAAACGCTTCTCCCCCTACATAACTCGTCCATAAAACCCGCGTTTTTCCTTTCCCTCGAAAAAGCAAAAATTCTCCTAATACCACGCGTTAACCTCCTTTTTTAAACCTTTTCTTCACAGGAGCATCGTCGGAGCATCCAGTAATTCCACTGCTGCTGAGCACGGCGATCAATCTGAACCGGCCGATTCCGCCGGTACAGGAGTATCCGTCAAACGCACCTCCCATTCCGCCGCCGCCTGAAAAGTATTACGCCAGCACGGAAATCTGTAAGGTGAGGCCGAAAACAAAAACAGAGATGCACATTCGACATGCGAGCGTAGCTCGCTATGTATGTAAATTGTTGAGAGAGAGCCTTCCCCTCTTATATACGTTAATCAGTCACTAAAAAGTGTTTGGGCCGCTGTTGTTGGCTTCATTAACCCAGATGCATGCCAGGAAGCTTTCCGTTTTCATGGGTGCGTGCGAGAGCTAGCCTGGCTGTAGTTATTTCTTTCTCTTTTTTTCTTCAGCGTGCGACCTGATTTTCGCGGGAAGTAGAAAATAATTATATACGCACTGCTCGCGTGAAACTGGTCGAGATTTTTATGAAAATCGTGGATTTATTATGAGGATATTTTTGTTTTGTTCTTGGAAGCCGAAGAGTAGACGTGATAATGTTTTCTATGAATTATTTTGTAGAAAAAAATGGCATTTTTATGTTTGTACATTATAATTTTTCTTTTCAATAAGAGAGTATATACGCCATTAGTTCTCTAAATAAGTCATTACAGCGGCTTTGTCTCTTAGACGCGTTTAAAAATGTAGCATCTACCGATTATCCGGATAAACTTAATTAAT
This sequence comes from Cecidostiba semifascia, assembly GCA_900474235.1. Taxonomy (NCBI): domain Eukaryota; kingdom Metazoa; phylum Arthropoda; class Insecta; order Hymenoptera; family Pteromalidae; genus Cecidostiba; species Cecidostiba semifascia. The sequence continues at coordinate 12,751 of UCQR01087132.1, read as the reverse complement.
TCTATGTTACTTATACTCATCAACGCGGTAAAATGTAAATATAATCAACGACCAGCAAATTACCTAAAACAAATATTCTAAATACCTCGGTGAAATTCAAGACGGCATCAAAGAGTCCACCACTGCCTCCACTACCAGCATCACCGAATCCGAGCTGTACACCTCCGCCGCACAGCGGCAAGGCTTCGAGCAGTTTGAACAGCTACAGTCCCGAGGACATGCTGACGGAGGACGAGGATGAGGCAGCAGTTGCTGCTGGTCTCCTCGACTGCATAATATTCGACTTTCCGCGCGAGAGGCTCAACATTGCCGAGAACCTCGGCAACGGCTACTTCGGCGATATACACATCTGCGAGGTTGACCGGTTTCCTGGATACGAAGAGGTCTTCCGCAATACCAGCAGTGATCTCGTCGTCGTCAAGTCGCTGAGGCCCGGATCGTCCGAGGTGCTTAGGTGAGTTTGCTTTTCTCTTTATTTTTGTATACGATGAATCTGCTGTGATGTTATACACGGAAAAAAATGGTTGGTTAAATTAACAAAGCGTTTGGTAAAATACGCACCAACTATATTTTTGGTTAATATTACCAAAAACTTGGTACATATTACCAAGAAAGTAGGTAAGTTACCAAGATTTTTATTATGCTTACCAAGTACCTGGTAAGATTAACCAAAAATATAGTTGGTGCGTATTTTACCAAGCGCTTTGTTGATTTAACCAACCATTTTTTTCCGTGTACTAGTTTAATTTGTATATCTGGATGACAATCAATTGATAAGGTGTCTTCTATCGGATTTTTTAATTATTCATCGCACGAGTAATTGAAAAATTCATTGCATTAGCTGCCTTGCAGTTTTTAATATGCAACCCAAAACTTTAATCCGAGGTGTATTTCTAAAACGTTGAAATATTCGAATGAAACTCTCGTCAAATTATAATGAAGCTGAAAAGAAGCACTTACACCATCAGCTAAAAAGCTGAATAATGTATCACCGTTAAAAAATTCAACCGATGACCTATTACACTTTTGCCAAAGCAAAGCTCCGGATTCGAGCAAAAAGTTTTTGCACGTGATGCTAAAAAAACACACAGCTCAATCGTTTCCCTCGATAACGAAGCGTCATTTCGCTTTGCGCTCAAAACTTTTACTCGACAGCGCGTTCGCTCCTTCAGAACTCGAGTGTTGTTTACACTCCACAACCGCGGCGAACTAAACGTCGCGGCAGTTTTGTCTCGCGAAGAAACTTTTGCCCGCTCGAAATCGTTCCGAATTCACTTTAACCGGCGACGAGCACTCTTGATCGTGCTAACGACTGATGCTTTCGCTCTGGAAAAAGTCGTGGCTTTTTTTCACCGTTTATCGAAGCGTTTAGATGTAGTCGTTGAGATTTTTCTGTAGAAAATTTAAATCGAGAAATATATAACAATTTAATAATTTTACAGTTGTTCTAAGGAGAAAGATAGAACGAAGAGTAGAAATATATGTATACGTGTTTTACTGCTTACAGGATAGAATTTAGGCAAGAAGCAAAAAGACTGGCGCGACTTAACGATCGAAATGTCGCGCGGTTACTCGGTGCCAGCCTCGACGATGACCCGATGTGCATCGTTTTGGAAAATGGCGAGTACGGAGACCTAAACCAGTACCTGCAAAGTCACGTGGCCGAGACGACCACTGTGCAAACGGCAAAAACGCTGAGGTACGTTATCATTTCAATTTGTCATCTCATCTTGATCGTCACATTATTCATATTTGTGATAAAACTTTGTATTGGAAAATACAAGAGACTATTTCGATTTTATTTTATTTTCAATCCTAACAAGAGAGTTCAGTCAACTCTTTCCGAAATTCAAAGTATATGCAAAAACGATACACTATACCTTGCACCTCAAGCACAGAATCCAAAACGACGCAACTCCCCGGCGACAAAGCTTTAGAAAGCTCAGAAAGTGCACATCCTATCGAGAGCAAGCACTCGATTTTCTTATCTGCGATCGCGTCGAAGCGTATATATTTGCAATCGAATGGCGAGAATCGACGTTGAAAAAAAAAGCTCCTTTCGATCCTGAATAGCCCACTAAAGGACCGACACTGAGCGGACGTTAAGAATTCCGAATGGAAAATCGATTGGCTTTTAAGTGCCTGTTGTAAATAATTAGATGCTTTACTACCCTCTTACTTTGCTTAAAATTGTAATGCACGGAATAAGTGCTCTCTGGAATTAATTTTCCGGGCGCCGCTGGCCGGTATAGTGCTCTATAAGACTTCTTTATTGAATCTTTTTTTTTTAAATCCCACTTGGTTCACTTCTTTTCGAATATTTTTATTTTATACGATCGAGTTTCTCAATCTATATACCCTAACGAAGTTTCTCCAACAAAGCTAATAACAATTCTCTGTATATAACGATACACAAAAAAACCTTCAATAAAATTCATTTACAATTCCGCGCACCTCCGCCAAAGAAATATTCATACGCGCAACGAGATTAGCAGTATTGAAATCGATATACAGCTATATGTACGCGCCAGTCGTAAGCAAACTTTCTCCCTCTCCCTCTCTATCTTCCTTTCTCTCTCGCATCCGCGTGTATATATAGGCTACACACAACATAGAAGGCGAACGAGCCGGAGATATTTACGCAGTCGAGGTTATATAGTCGATCTGGGCGATTCTCCTCGTTTATACAGCCCGAGCCGAAATTGTTTGCCCTTGCCGCGTCCTACCACCGCCGACTGTTACTACTGGCAAATACGCGGATGGTGTATACGCGATACTGGCCGCAGAATTGATGAATCTAGAGATAGAGAGGGAGAGAAGCTTGTTTGTGTGTGAAAAATTTCTTTATTCTAAAATACATTGACGTTCAGCAGATTATGAATGATTAAATTATTATTAAAAAAAAAATGTTTTATTTTTACGACTCCTTAAATTCAGTTTTTAACGCACGACAAACCTTTGACTTCTTCGCTTTTACCTTGTATCAATGTATCAAAGCAATCATCGCAACACACACATACACACAGGCCATTCCAAATCCGAACAAATTTCAATTTTCCAGCCAATCGATCAAACACGCGTATGCAATTAGTCTCGGCGCTTTGTCAGAAATTCTTAGCATAACAAAGCCCATCCGTATTGCGCGAGTCGACTTTTCGGAAAACCACCGCGCACTGAATCTCTCTCTCCCTTTCTCTCTCTATACATATATGGTGGTCGGTATAAAATCAATAGCATTGCAGACGGAGGAATCGATTTCTCGCTCGCGAGCAAATGAAGTGTAATTTGCGATCCAGCAAGCTGTGACGAGCTCCTAATGGCAAGCGGTGTAGAAAATTTTTTACGCCAGACAAGTGCAGTGGCTGTGCTTGGCTTATAATAGCGATATATATAATGCGCTCTTGGAGCGTGCAGTCTGCTGGAGTCGGAGGGATGTAGACGATATGGTGGTGATTGTTGTGGGTGAGACGTCGAATCATTTTTTTTTTTTTTTGCTTGTTTGTGTGATTGGTTTGAGCGTGTGTTTGAAGTTGAAAAACGTAAATTTTAATCATTATTATTATTGTTAGTCGTTAACCTAAAATTCTGAATTGCCCCGCGAGAGCTAATCACCTGCGCACGAGTTGTGTACAATATTCATTTTAAACGAGCTTTTTAAAAAACTTGCGGCATTAAACTGTAATTGTAGAGCTATACTTTCTTCATTTATTTTTTAACGCAGCTTTAAAAAAAAATCATTTCAGCAATTAGCGAACGTATTGTATAATATAACTCACGATTATTTGTATTCTTATGTATTATTATAAGAATAACCAAAATAAATTTATAGATCCAATTTTTATAATTCAAATTCAGTATAAAAATCCAAAATATACATCACATAAAAATAAAGAAAAACTCAGTCACAATAACAGCCTTATATACCGATCACTATCCATAAAACATCAAAACTACACATATCCCACACTAAGAATTAAGCAGCTTCATCCTATACCGGTCTACCATTCTTTTCGCATCCCTCCCCGCCAACAAAGCATGTTCCCTGCATCTTCGACCCACTTCCCTTTGTCTCCTCCGACGATCTTCTCTCTCTCTCTCTCTCTCTCTCTCTCTCTCTCTCTCTCTCTCCTATATATACGTTCCCTTTGTACATACCCAGCGGGGATAAACATTAGGCGAGGATATACGTCCTCGTGAACTCGCGGAAGCTCGTTTTACGGTTACTTTGACGATTCCACACGACTGAGCTCTCTCTTTATCCTCTATACTTGTATACATACTCGTATATATATGTGTGTTTGTGTGTGTATACCTATGTGTAAATTCAGAGGATTCAGTTTTAAGCGACGCTTGTCGCGCTTGATTTCTCTGTTGCAGCTTCGGCACTCTGATATACATGGCTACGCAAATAGCATCCGGCATGAAGTACCTCGAGGAAATGGACTTTGTGCATCGGGATCTCGCTACGAGGTAAGGATTGAGTGAGAGAACGAGATGCGAGAGTATATAGTCTATACTGCTAGACACGCGATTCTCAAAGCATCCAGACACGAGAGTGCTGATTTCGTCGCTTCGAGTTTCGTTCGTGTGTGTGTGTGTGTGATTCGACTGAGCGACACGTTTTTACGAGCTGATCGGCTTCCAAAGTTATACGCTAGAATCGTGGCCGTACCGTTCACTTGCTATTTGCTTAGAAAATATATTTCTTTTTGAGAAAAAGTTGCATTATATTTTCATTCAATTTGAGAGCGATAATACGTTTTATTCGATAACAATATAACATTATATACTACGTTAATTCATTAATCCATCATATCTCGACATATTTTAATTACAACGCCGAACGCGTCTAGTAATATGAATTTATTTTAGTATTCGTGCATTCGCGAAGTTATTATAAAACCCAGTAGCAATAATTTTCATAAAGTACACCGAGAATCGAGCAAACGAATGTATATGAATATACCTACCAATATAATTCATTTATTTCATAATTAAAACGCATCTGTTGCTACTTTCTCCTTCCAAAACGAAATCTCCTTCCACACATATTTGCAGAAATCTACACGCGCACCCAACGAAAAAGCAATAAAGACTATTTTCAAGCATATTGTATATACCTATACACACACACATGCAGAGCAGATTTAAAAATCAGTAAAATACGTTTTAATAATTCTTCGAAAAAGTTAAGTCGCTACACAACTCGTAGTTTTACGACCCACAGCCATTCGGCGCGCTCACGCTTTTACCGTCGACGCTCACCCCCTGTGTGTATTATATACATATATGTATACAGATATACAACCTTACGGGGAGTCAATAGTGCGAGCCGATGCAGGCAGGCAGGCGGCGCGTTTAATGGAGGCACGTGTACCAATTATTAACTCTAATCATAAACCTTAATTATAATGCCCTCCGGTGCGGGGGCCGAGCTACATAACTGTCAAGCCCGAAAATTCATTAAAGGTTATTTATAGAAACGTATTTGAGAGGAATGGAGGATAAATATTGTGGCGCGTAACTGTGTGCTACAGTGAGTATATAGTGGCTTTACATTCGCTCTCGGCCATTCATTGACTCGTACAGTTCATTATTGTGTTTATTCGTGTTTCGAAGCTTGAAAGGGAGCAGTTGTGTGGAATTATACCGTTTAATCAGTTTAATATAAGACATCTCTCCGATATACGCTAGAACGTCAAGCGTCACGCTCAATCGAGCCCATATCGCATCAATTTTTCCAATCTCACACATACATACCGCGAATGATGATATTCAAAAACGAGGCGCGCAGATAGAGTCTACTCGGTTGGGAAACTTTCGCAATATTATCTAAATTTGAAACTGCCAACGATCCGTGTGCAGGCAGCAGTCGAGGAGCGAAACTCCACGGCTCAAGTTTTTAAGCGTCGAGGGTTCTGATGCAGCCGCGGCATTTCGACTTATCTGTACGTTACCAGGCGCGACTAGAAGGTGAGCCCTGAGTAATAGCGAACTTGGCTCTCTTTCTCTTCTTTTTCCTCGGCGTCGGCTTCTTCTTCTAGCGCTGCTGCTTCTTCTTCTTCTTCTTCTTCTTCTTCACGCTCGAGTCAACCGATTAAAAGTTTTGACTAATTGACCGGGAAATGGAGTGCCTTGTTATAGTTCCCTCGACTTCATGCAGGAATGCGCGCACTAATTAGCTATTTCGATCGGATAAAAAGCCTGAACGAGCTTCAGTTTGAAGCTATACTAAGGCGGAGGAAGGGCTTGTCCCTGGCACTGATGCGATAATGAACCGTGACGCGCTGACGTTCGACGTTTTCATTTTATGGCTTGAAGAATTTCGATATTATTGGATCGTTAGTAACTTCGTCATCCTCGTCGTCGATGCGTTTATATATCTCTGCGCTTGAATAATTGTTTGCTGTGTTATTGAGAGGGATGCTTTTCTTGATTGTAAAGATTAACGGGACAATATTGTTTGTCACTAGTGAAACATGCAAAAAATCAATCTCCGCTGCAGTATTTCGCCTTCAATGTCAAAATTTTAAAATTCACGCAGAATATACATATTTTCCAACTGCGTACGTGCACGCGCTCAAAATTTAATTTTCCATTTACTATACACCATATTTACGCGCACACCCTCGATTCGAACGGTAAATTATGCTCAAAATTTATAGCTCACTGAAATAACCCATACTGCAACGTCTGGTACTAAACTTGGATGTCGTAATAATAAGATTTCTGAGTTACGCGTCTATATACACGTCACACTTTTTAGCTCTTTATTATCCAGCCTTTAAACTTTCCCATAAACTTATCCAATACTCCATAAAGCTCTAAAAGCAACGTCGCGTCATGTAAAAAACGATTTTTCAAAAACGAAAAAAGAAAATTACGATACAAGTACTACTAAATTACAATAATTTTCAGAAACTGTCTGGTGAGTCAGGGCTACAACGTGAAGGTCTCGGATTTGGGACCTGGACGAAGCGCCTACTCGGCTGACTACTTCAAGATCGAAGGTCGACCTGCGATGCCTATACGCTGGATGGCTTGGGAATCAATGCTCGTGGTGAGTTGTACTTCCTTCTCGACGCACTATACATCCCCTTTAATGTCGGACTCGCATGCAGCTATACTGACCACCTGTTTCCGTTTGTTTACTCACTCGCGGGAGAGATTTTTGGTTGATCCTCGTGTGTGTGCGCTTCGATTGCAGCGCGAAAAGCTTGTTGTATACAAATACTGGCTTAAAATACGTTTTTGCAATATTACATTTATTATTTAAATATATCTCTCTGGTAAATTCTTGTTTTTTTTCCTTTATAAATGCACCAGCCGCGAGCGAAATTCACGTTTACAATGTCAGTTTCCATGAAATTGTATTATATCAAGTTCTCGTTTTATTATATCACAAAGCCCTTTTCGTATTTCCATAAAACTGAATACTTATAGCAACTTGCTAATAACTCAATTCCATTTTTTTTTCATGAAGCACAACGTACGATTGCAAACAAAAATGCATAATATTCCCAACAATATTCCAATACCAACGAAATACCGAGCATTCGTGAGTTCTCCGGAAAAAAAACCTCGTTACCGAACAATTCGCCAGAGCGAGAGCCGTTCGTAAAAAAAAGTGGCCGTCTGACAAAAAAAAAGCTCACCGAGAACGCTATTGCATTGGCAAGAAGTGACCTCGTCGAGTTCCGCGCAAAAAAAAAGGGTAATTCTTTACAAAGCCCAAACGCACAAACGAAACAGACCGAAGCGCGCAATAACGCAGTTCTCTCTATATAGTACTGCGCGCTACAGCAGCCAAATGAAACACTTGACTACTGACAAATGCAGTTTCGGCATATATTACGGCGAACAAAGTTGCGCGCGCGCGCGCGCACTTGAAAATTAGTCGAGTTGTGTGCAGTATAGTACGTGGCATTTTGGAGGATATAACAAAGAAGTTCTCTCCAGCCAATTTCCGACTTAATAATAACGGATTCTGTCTTTGTGAGGTATTAGCGGACGAAATCCCGACGATAAACATTCGTATAAATTCGTTAGGGCGAGCGCAGAGCATAAATGAAAAGTTTAATAACGCCGGATTTAACGTGCTTTACTATACTGTTTAGTTTAATTTTACGAGAGCTACACTGGGAGGGGCTGCGTTATTGTATCTTTTAATTAGAATACGTTTGAAGCGTGCTTTTAAAATTAATTCATGCAATCAGGTCTATGAATCAAAACATACAAACAGTATTATATAGCTATCAATAAATATTTTAAGTATACGTTGAATAATCTCCTGAACTGAAGCCATTACAATGAGCTACGAGCTACTGTAACGTCAGGACCTTTACAGCCATACATCATCTTTTCAGAGCTGATGAAAATTAATGCCACTGTAGATAAATAGTCTCATTGTTCGTCATTAATAACGTAATATATATATATACTTGCGCATACGAATGCATATACGGCACAAGATAATTTCGCCATCCTCTTATACGTGAAATAATTTACGTCTCCGTTTTCAACAATCCTCCAGAGCATCAATTCTACGAGTTAAAAGCTCAGCCTAAAAAATGATACTACACGGAGCATTCAATTTCAAAATTCTGAGAAATAATATCATTCCGCTGCACCAAGAATCCTCAAACCTCGAAATAATAATTCAAACCTCTCCGGGTGCATTTCCATAATTGTTACAACTATATATAATACACAGAGCTCCAATCCCTGCAGTATAGTTGTATCAGTCGAAAATATATACGCGGGTCGCAAATCCCTCTCGGAATACGAGGTAAAGCTCGTCCCCCGATTTCCCGTTAGTATTATTCCTAAATAGCGTATGAAATTCAGCTATACACATCATCCCTCTCTAATACTATACGCTTCCGAATCACCCCTCTCTCTCTCTCCCTGCGTCATTAATGTTTCATTACCGGCCATTATTTATCCGGTGACTACATCTATATATACCGCACACACACACTCGGGTATATACGTCCGTTAATGAAACGCGAACCGTTTGCTTGACTCCGTTTGGCAATTACAATTACTTCAAATTACCGAGAGAGCCCGCGAGAGAGAGAGATAGAGAGATAGAGCAAACGTCAATTTCGCAGGAGACACGCGCGCGCGCGAAAAAGTGTATATACGTAGCGAGAGTAGGGCGAAATTGCGTTTACGCAACGTGTGCGCCAAACGAAATTGCAGTAGTAGAGGCGCGAGTGAGAGAGAGCCTTTTTCCGGACTTTCTTTTCTGGGTCGCGCGCGCGCGCTAGGAAATTTCGCGCGACGGCATGGCAGAGGAGGAAGAGAGGCATGATTTACATAATTTGTAAGCCGGTGGCGCCGCGAGAGAGGATAAGCTGAACTTTATAATGCGAAAAGGCGAGAGGGGAATTTAATTCGCACTATAGGTATATGTATATGTATGTGTATATATATATTCGGCGGGAGAGAGTCCTTTGATCTGGTTAAGCGCTATTTATGGCTGTCTTGGAAATGCGTGGCTCTGCAGTTTCGTTTTCCTTTCTTTTTTTTCGTAAGAGGAGAGGATGGATAAACTTCTCGCTACGGCACGGAGAATTTTAGAACTAATGCGGCGAGCGGGTCTTATTGGGGAGATTACGGTGTCCAGAACTGCGCAGATGGGCTTTGGTCTTGAAAAAGGTATATTTGAATTCGTCCGAGAACGAATGAATGTATAGTTTTTTTTTGTCAAAATTGAAAAGTATTATCAACTCTAACTCCCTTAATAGCCTCGTAGTCATTACTATAGCCCGAGAAGAAGTATACGCGAGTCTCTATAGGAAAATATAAACTTTTTCCAAGACACTATGTATCAAGGCGAAACGAAAAAAGCACGAAGAGTATAGAAAGAAGGCAAAAAAAGAGGCTATATACTCGCATATTGCTCGCACGAGTCCGCGGCTGATTTATGGAAACTAACCCGGCGCTACTTCTTCGCTCCTCCACTATATAGCCAAAGTTGCCGAGTTGAGAATCGAATTCGAAAAGCGAGTTATGCGGCTCCGTCTTATCTCACTTTACTTTCATTTTCGAGATTTCGCGAGGAAAGATTATGCGAATTTTCGAGAAAAAAAAAGAGGAGAACAACGAGCTTCCACAATCAAATCATTTTACCCATTTCGATTTTCCCCTCGACAGAATACGATGAGTATAAAACAATTTTTCTTCGTTATTTGCAGGGGAACTACACGTCGAAGAGCGACGTGTGGGCGTTTGCCGTGACGTTCTGGGAGATCCTGACGTTCGCACGCGAGCAGCCGTTTGAAGAACTGCCGGACCATCGTATTGTCGAAAACGCGACATATTTTTACCAGGAGGACGACAGGAGGGTGAGGATCTATGATAACGTATTTCGATATTTATTGCCCTTGGAGCGCGAGATTTTTAATATAATGGGATAATAAATCATTAGGCACTTTATTCTTTCAAGCGATATCTAATAATGAAATTCGTTGAATGAAATCTCGTCCAACGAAAAAATTAGTCTGTTATAATGTAATATCCTGATTTATTGAATTACGCGCTCATCTAAAGCAGTATAATTTATCGTCTTGAATTTTTATGTCTTCAGCTAATACTGCCGCTACCAAAGAACTGCCCAAAGGAGATGTACGACCTGATGCGCGAGTGCTGGCAGCGTAACGATTCCGACCGGCCGAACTTCCGCGAGATTCACCTGTTTCTCCAGCGCAAGAATCTCGGCTACAAGCCCAACCGCAACGACACCTGATACAGAGAACTCGAAGGCTGGAACCTCATCCGGCTTTCCATGATGGGCGAACTCAATGGTAACTGGTGGGACCCAACCACTGCTACTACCACTACCAGCATCACCGGTACTTCAACACCGAATTGAAGTAGCTGCAATGACGATGACAGCAGCTCGACAATAACCGCGCGCGCTTCCCTCTCGATATATCGATGTGTACGTGTGTGTCCTCGAGTCGATGTTCGATAATGCGCTATATCATCCTTCAACTCGCCCCTTTCCTCTGCTGTACTATACGCGGACGATTTAGTTCTTCCGTGAACTATAGATGATTTTTGGATATACTTTGGTTTTGAGAAATGCTTGACATTTTCGGTTGGCTTCTTCGTTAATTTGTTTGTTCTGGTTACGTGAGAGAGAGAGAGAGAGAGGGGGAATGAGAGCGAGATCTTGAGGTTTGGAATACGTGAGCTTCACTTATATGGAATAATGAAATGTGTGTTGTTATACGGACGAGGCTTGTTGTTGTTCTCAAGCTCGAGTTTCTCGCGTGTAATATGAAGAAGAAGAAGAAGAAGCTTTTCGTTATGGTTTATTATAATAAAGAAACAAAAAAAAAGAAATGTTCTCACGACTGTTGTTTACGTATATGATAATATACTATACTATACCACTTGTTTCGCGGAGTTGTACTGTTGACCATAATGCTTATGTTTATATATATATTATACATATACGATTTGATACGAAAAATAATTGATAACGAGAAAAAAGAAAAGAAAAACAGCAACACAACAAATGATACGATAATAAACTTCCCACGAACGTAATTTTAACGAAAAAGAAAAAACAAACAAACTCAGACGCGCGCG
>UCQR01087112.1:1152-21791 GCA_900474235.1 Cecidostiba semifascia | reverse complement strand
GTTTTCTTGTCATGAAAATCAGACGTTTTTCGAGCAAAAATTTAAGTTTCCGATTTTTTTTATAATTTGATTTAGAAGCATGTTATACACTGAGTAAATTGTATTATTAGCCGCTTATCCAAGTGATAAATAATAGAGGACACACGATACATCATAGAGTTATAATTAAACGTAAACATTTTAATTAAAGCCAGCGTCGAGATATTTAATTATCCGAACGCCAATGACGTCCAACACTATATATTTATAATAATCTATATACACGCTTCGTATAAATGAAAACAGCTCGCCTCGATTAAATGCAGAGCTTGTAACATCGCTACCCCTTTTTCTACGTGGCATATATACGTGCCTCTGATTGCATCGCTTCCCTCCTTTATCTTCGTAATACGAGCACATCAGGCTCGGAAACGAGCGCGTGCATACGAAGCTTATTTAGACCACTTGATATACAGCTCCACCCTTTATCGAACGTCTCCCTCTTTTTGTTCTTCAAACAGATGTCAAACCGCGGATTATTTCGTCCGGTAGATGACAAGACGTTGTTTGCTCGCAAGAAAAAATAAGGCACTTGCGTTCCGCGGTCGTGACTAAAAATTTGTGGTCCTTTTTTAATACACACGTCTATCTCGTCCAGTAGGCATGTACATACACTTGAGCGACGCATAATAAAGTATAGAGCGCAATCGAGACCGCAAACTCGTTTGCCACACAGGTATATACACATACACGTGGGTTATCGGTAACCGATAATTGAGCCACTGGTCGCGCCGCACTCGGCTCTCTCTCTCTTCCCGCATTAATTTAACTTTATCTTACAAGCCCGACTATTAGCGGAATTCAGGAGAGACGTGTGCTGGTCACTGGTTATATGTAGACGTAATCGAATTCATTAGAGCATTAGCTATACCTTTCACGCACTGGGGGGTGCTATAATCAGCTGTTGAATCGTAAAGAATTGTGTAAATATAGTTGACATTATGTAAGGGGGATATGTGTTATCATCGTTTCAGGAAGGACACGACACGAACCAAGTTTAACAGGAGCTTGACAGCGCGTAGTCGGGACGGCGGTATATTTTTACGTGGTGTTATATATTATTGAAAATTCACGCTGTGCTGGTTTTGAAAATGTAATTCACAGAAAAAGCTCTTCTACATTCAATATCAGGCAGAAATCTCACAGATATTAAATTTGAAATCCATCAATATCTCTAAATAGTATATTTACTGTAAGAATTCAAATAGCAACGATACAAAACTTCCTCTTTCTCAAATAAATTCTTCAGTCAAAACACACCCGCACGTATTTCACGACCGATTTGTCTTGTTTTCCCCACACAGTCGTAACCAATTTCTTTTTTTTTTCGCTTCTCGCAGCTGCAAAGGTTCGACGTTCCGAGAGCGTAAACACCGGAGCCAATAATAGCTATGCGATGCGAAGCTTATTAAACCACCGCCGCGAGGAATCCCTCCCGGCGTCAGGATTAGAAGGCAAAGCGAGACAAATCAGCCTACGTTAGAAGCAAGCAAGCGCGCATAATGCGACTCGCGCGAGCTGACATTCCAATTTAGCCTTGCAAAAGCTACCCCTGCTGATGGAGAAAGCAATATAAGGTTTAGATCGTCCGCGAGCTCTGGTCGACTTATCGTAGGCGAGTTTCCCATTTTTTTGTTTGTATCGACGCGTTCGAAAACGTTTTATTTAACGGCGGCAGCCGCAACGGCGCCTTTAGCCTTGGGATTATTCCGGCTTTATCTCTCTTCTTTCTTTCTTTCTCTCGTCGGGGGATGAGCTTTTAGACTTGGGGATGGAGTTTTAAGTGAGCGGAAAGTCGGGGATGAATTTTTATTGAATGCTGAGTAGCTTTCTTTTAGTGTGCATCTGCAGTGCGCATGCAGAGAGAAGTGTATAAAATATGTATATTAATGTCGCTTTTCAGAAGCATTATCTGGGATTTTGACATTTGTCTTCTCTTTGAATTACCTTGATGACGACTTTTGCACGAAACATTTAAGCTGCATTACGAAATGTTAATCTGTTGATCGACGTTTAGTAGTCACTTATATAAATTCATCGCGAGAATATGCAGCAGCCGTAATAGACCCGTTAATAGCTCGCGACACGGAAGCGGAAATAGCCGCTCTGTGTTATATTTTTAGCGGGACGGAAGCTTCGGTACATCCATTTCTATAATAAATTACCTTATATAATGATCAATAAAAGCGTTTTATTATAATAAGTTGGGGCGAGAGCCATAAAATCGATAAAGATAATAATAATGTATCTGCGGCTGATACCACATTAGCCGTATCGCATTCACTCGCCGCTCGTCGAGTAAAAACGAAAGAGTTATTATTATCAATTTATGTTATATTTTATCTACCCAATTAAAACTTCATATTTGTCTATAAAAAAATTCAATATCACAAAAAAGAAAAACATCTCATCAACACTCCGTTTCAACAAGGCAGTTGGCGCAAAGCTATTGCTAATCCAAATCCAAGTCCATTAATCCACGGCGAAAGATTCAGCGGTAAGCGGTAATATATGTATATAGCCAGCCGCTGTGAATACTAAACGACTTATTCCGGCACGCACTCGCACCGACCAATTAAGCCTTACCTACCGCTCGACTGCCATGTAATTACATTCTCTCAGCTCGTATAGCGCGGCGATCGTTATAAAGGCGCAGCCAGTCCACCTGCTGTGCGTCCACGATCCTGTGGGTTTATTCGCTCTGGATAGCAGGGAGAAAAAGCTTGATTGAGAAGTCGTATAATGGTCGTCCGGCGGAACAAGTGCCACTGGCTAAGCTGCTTGTGAAACGGGAGTTAGTGGTTATTTAATTCAGTAGTAATAGTCGCGCTTGGCCAGACCGCACGTACAGTCGCTCAAAGTGTAAATACTTTGATAGCTGGTGGACAGTAACGTTGTAGAATATTTTGTTGAAAAAATTGTTTGTTGTTTTGTTTTTTATAAAAACAATTATTATGTTGCATGAAAAAGAAAGTATACCTATTTTATTACAGGGAAAGCAGATCAATCATTATTTGTGTACAGAGATAATTTAGAGAAAATTATAGCACGATCAAGCGAGATTTTCCAAGGGATTAGAGCGAGTAGAATTCGTGCGAACGGACATTTATATTTTGCACGCAAATGCAGTTTTGGAATGATTGACCAACTATTTTTTTTAGAAACTTTGAAAACAAACAATATTATATACGTAAATTTTTTAAAAATTTCTCCCTCGATTGGAAGTGATTTACATAATTAGTTATATTTTTTATTATGAACACGAATACGCGCATTTTATGTGAAATTTGAATTCCACGTGAATAACAATTTCGCGCAAAAGCCGAATTCATATTTCTGAAAGTAACTACTTGTCAGTCTTCACGGTTTGCGAGTAATTCAAAATTCAATGAAAATTCATAATGAGAGCCTCGATATAGTCGGAAATTTCGAGGAACATATATAAAACGAAATCAACGCACTTTAATTAACTCCTTAATTAACGTCCGTATAGTAGTATAGCATTAATCATTCAACAAAGCCATGAACTCCGCAGTGTGCTCATCGGAGTCAGTTTCTCGGCATTTTTAACGACAGTCACACGAACTGTGATCATCTCTCCTAAAAAAAACTTTTTTACTACCGCACTCTCGACGAAGCTCTGATAAGGAATAATGTCCGCGAGCTTAACGGTTTCGGACGTCGAGTTTATTCCGCGCTCACGCGTGTAAAATACAACATGGACGTCGTCCGGCTCCTCGTTTACTTTTTTTCTCGTACTTTATTTTTCTGAACTCGTAACGTTTTTTATATCTAAATATTACAGCTGTATACTGAAGAGAGCTTCACACGGTGGGACAACTTTTATCGCGCGAAGCTTGCTTAATTAAACGGAGGAAGCCTTGTAAGATAAACAACAAAGGATCTCACGCAGGGTGTATACAGCTGAATAGGAGGGAATGTTTTTTTAGAGGTACTGAATTTCACGCTGATTTTTATTGTGCAACTTTCTGGGTTTTTTTGATTCTGTAATTTTGTTATTTGCATATACAGCAGATACATTTTTCTACACTGATTCAACTATACGGTACTTCATCACAGCTTTAATTTAAAAAAGCAGGGATACCGCATAACTTTCAAAACATGAAAAATCCAATCAACTAACGTTCATCTTTTTGACCCAATTGCCAAGCCGAGCATCCTTTCTACATCCACAACTCAGTGGATCGACCACATTTTGACAACCACCGGGTATAAGCATTTACTCGCGTATACGCGCAAACATTAATTTCAACTCCTACTTTAGCCTAAAGAAAGGGGAAAAGAGAACTTATATATAAGCGGCTAGTACATCACTAGGGTTTAATGCGTGTCTCGAAATTATGACCACGAGTGTTTACGATGCACGGCGCCTCGCTGGGGTTTTATGGTCGCGGCTCGCTTTGTACATTATAAAGCGTAGACTTTATTTTCTTCCTGTGTATATACTCAGGCGAATCGAGTATACGCACAATGGGCTTTTCGTTTAAGAGTAATGGGAGTTTGGGCTATCAGGACTAAGGAGTTTTCGAAATTTAAATTTTTCGAATGCTTGGTGCGGTGCAGCGAAAAATATTCTTGGAAAAGGAATAAAGGAAGCAGAAGGTTCGAATTCGTGGAACCAAGTATATTCAATTTTCAATGAAATGACAATAATCCTTGTTTAAACGCACGTGCTGAATACAATATTTCGCAGTTATGCAAAAATATGCTATTATTTTCATTTCCTAGAATTGCAAATCTGGACATTTCATTTTCAATTAGCCGCGGAAAAGTTTGGTTCGCGCCAATATAAATTCCTACTACATTTTTCTGACACAATCTGCTGTGTCCTCAATTTTTTAAATTTTAGTTTCCAGACTCTCAGTTGTTTGCATTACACAAATATACAGTGTCCTTGATACACACGCACACACATACACATAGATTGAGTAAAAAATCAACAAAGCCTGCGGTGACACCGTCTTTCGTATCGACTTTTTCCTGCAATGCTTTCAGCTTCGCCCGAGGAAAGGAAAATCTTTCTTCCTCCTCGAGCGACAGGCCTGTGTGTCGTGCCGCACTTCCGACACTCCCTGTCTATTTCAATGCGAAGGCTATCTCCCACTCGTTCTTTGTCTTCTCGCTCGATTCCAAACACCCCCTTGCAATAGACACGACGCTTCTTATTTATTTATTTATGACTCTGATATTTTTATCGCTGTGGAGAGGGAGTGCATTCCGACTTTTCAGATGAATATACCTATAGAAAACTTCGCTTTGTCCTTCTTCTTTCTTTTTTTTTTCGTCGCAGCGATCGAGACGTATATGTATATATGTATAGATGCGCGCGTGCTAAAAGTTTGAATTCAAAAGTTTTGCATATAGGCGAAATATGGTTTCCAGGACGTTTGTTAGGCAATATGCATCAGCGCGTGGGATATAACGCATATGAGAGACAGGCTGTTTTCAAAAGTTTCGGATAACGGGTACTGAGTGAACAAATTTCCAGTACACCGAAATATTTTAATGAATATAATACATAATTCGTGATATTTCGGTCAAAGCTTTCTAATGCCGTACTAAAAGCATCGCGTGAAATCTGCGTTCTTTTAGCTTCACACAGCGAGAGAAACGACCACAGAAAAACAGTCCATTACGTACCTACATTGTAAAAAATCCTCATCATCCTCCCAAATTGATACCGAACATTAATAACCATTAACTTTGAAAGTTCAGTCGCCACGCGAGCCCCATTTATGAGCAAATAAAAAGCGAGCCTCCAAAACGATCGTGACATTGCACTCTCCATTTAGCCTATACACGAAAAATCTATTCGACAAAGGGCTCATAGATACAAGGTGCACTTCGGCAGAATCCGATTCAGCTTTTCAGCCTGGTACCACACGTTGTCACGAGAAGCAAGACATAATTGGGCCAGATTGAATAATGCAGTCTGGCGAGCCCGATCGGTTTTCACTTTGCTTATACCCAGAGGTCAATGAATTCACCGAATTCAGCGAAATTGGGAGCTCGTTATTAGCGTTAATGAAAATTAGTTTTCGCTAGAAAAGGTAAATGTATGAATTAGTTTATAAAATTCGCTTCATAATGAATATAATCCGAGCTCGTTCTCTAATTTCTGACCATTTGAGTATAAGCGTTATTTTGATGCTCGAAATAATTGCGGCCCATTAGTCTCGTATCTAAATTACGTTTCCGAAGTGTTTTATTTAGTACATTCGGCGTGACCACATGAATAAATAAAAACGAGAAATAGCCGAGTCGATAAATATATTTTGGCACGTGGTCGACCATCGGTTTTGGAGAAGGGATTTCGTGCGATGTAGTCTAAACTTGATACAACGCAAATGGAAATCTTTCAACCTGTTACATATCAGGAGACTGATAGATTCGAAATAGTCTGCAGGAAAAGTTTCATGTTCAGGGCCAACATTTTCGAAAAGAAATGTACGCAAAGTATGCTAGTAATAGTTCATATTTATGGGCTCGTTTCAAAATTGATTTTGAATATTGATACGACGTATTTCCAATAGCACGATGAAAATACAGTATTTTCCTCTGTAGGCGTATCGAATTTAAAAATCGGAAGGAAAATCAATTTTGGTCATAATTAGTGCTGTGAAATTTCCGAGCGAGTGGTTTTATATTTACATTTTTTATCATATATTCATTGCGATATTTCGGGAAGGTTCTTGATAATCAAAAATCACTCACTGGATTTACTCAGCTTCTGAAACGAGCAAAATATTTGATACACGTTTTGATTAATATATAATGTTGTATAAAAGTCAGGAAATTAACTGAAATGTGCCAGCTTTTGCCCAACTTTTTATGAATAATAGACAATTGAAAATGCGAGAGAAATTGATTTGAAAGGTTTTTAATTTGAGCAGATAGCTTTTTGTTAAAACATTAATGGGCTTTCGAAAAAGCTGGCTAAATTACATGACGTATTTCCGATAGCACGCTGAAAATATAATATTTTCCTCTAGGCGTATCGAGTTTTAGGAAAATGAATTTCTTCCATAATCCGTGCTGTAAAATTTTAATTGAAGGTGGCTACTGCGCCTATTATTTGACTTGTCGGACGATAAGAGTGGCTTACGTAAATGTCGTCTGCAGGGAAAAAAAATTCGGTCAAGAATCGACTGGGTGTAATCCTATTTTTAGTGATAATTTTAGCAAGCAACACGCGAGCTTTTTGTGTATATATACCCCGCAGCCTATTTTCTTTTAATGAAGCTCTATTATCTTTTATCTTTATGACGGGCCTATCACCTGCAAAAGTATTAGGTAAATTGAGTTAAAGCCGTTGAAATTACACCTTTCAGGGTGTGCAAAAATGGGATGTTACAGATTATTTTCTTTTGAAAAATAAGGCTTATTCTTTTACTCTTATTAGACATCACCCTATTATAAATTGCTCCTGAATTTATCCTTCTATCAGTTTGGTGCACACACACAGCGACTATATGTTTTTCATATACCATCGAATCCATTATCTCAAGTTATCGCCCATAAAAAATTTGTTCTCCATGTTCCGGACATCATCCGCAAGCCCCTGCGATCAAAATAAATAAAGATCAGAACAACATCATATACTCCACAAAAAAGCTCTCATAAATTCAGCCGCAATCTGCTTAACCCTATCAAAGTCAAACGCCCGGAAAAATCTTTTCCCAAGAAGACATCTCATAAACCAAAATTTCTGTTCCGCGTCACGAGCGTCCTTGAATCTTCCGAAAGAAAAACCGCAAGCTCGAAAATCAATGCGCGCGTGTGCATGTACTCCTCCATTCCTCATTCCGCTTTTTCTCTCTCTTTCTCGATATCGATTCTCAGCTCTCCCAGCCGAAAACTCCTGACCGAATTCCGAACGTCGCTATACTCGTACAAAAGCAGGCAACTACATAATATGACACGTGCGCTGCCGCCGTCTAGTCGTGCGTGAGCCATTGTTTATCTGTATGCATATACTCAACCTCGTTAAGATTATCGGCTGATAGATGTGTGTATACGCGCGAGAAAAGTCGCGCACACGAGCGATATACTTGAGACGCAGGGGAGCTTGCGACTATATATACACGTGATACGATGAAAAGCTCTCGATATGGCTAGGTATGTGAAAGCTCGAGTTTTGTGTATTTGAGGAATTCTCGAGGGAGACGGTGTGCATGAAGAGTGTGGAGACGTGTGGGCTGTGGAGGAGACGTGCGTGTGTTATATATACTTGGAATGGTTAGAAATGAAGATTACGTCTGACCGAAAGTGGATTATTATTACGAGAGCGTTACTTGATGGAGATTTCTCAAATTAGGTCTCGGAGGCTTTACCTCTTTTCGAGTCGGTGTAAACTTTGTTGTACGAGTGTATACGTTCCAATAATCTAAGTTTCTTTGGATATCGTATTGTAGTTTAGTCTCTTTTCAAAATGTTATTCAGAAAATGCAATATTTTGAAAAAGTTATTCAGAAGGACCTAGCGAACTTAAAGAATCAATCATTTGAAACAACTTTTCTCGAAAATTATTACGAACCCTCTATAGTAAAAATAAAAAACGTAAGAAAATGAAATAAACGTAAGAATAGCATTTTCTTTAATGCAACGCATTACATCGCAATCGATTGGATAACGACGACACCGAGCAAGCAAAACATCCGAAGATATTGCTTTTAGTGTGTCGAAGACGACATCGCGACCAGTAGGACAAATCAGCAGCACCTCAGCAGCACGCGATCCTCTATATGTATTATAATGGAAAGAAAAACTAGCTTCCATTAGTCAAACGAGCTTTTTGCGCATCATGTAAGGAATAAAGCCACGACGCTGCAATTCTCTACTGTGATTCATTCTCCCACCTATACATAAGCAATATATACCCGTAGGATGTGCACTGCATACAATGAACCCGACACTGCACGTAACAACGGGAAATCGATTTCCAACGTATTACAACGTCCGCGATGAATTTAATTCAGAAGCAAGGCGACACGAAACGTTTATTCCCCGGCGCTCGTTTACTCGCGGTTATTCGCATTAAAGAGAGCGCGTCGTTGTTTTGGCAGAAACTAAATGTCTAATGTAGGCCAACAAGAGTCCTTCTCTTTCCTCTCGGCGTTAATTCAATTTCCGCGCGAGCTTTTTTTCGAGTTTCCGAGCTGGCTGATTATGACTGAGAACGCTTGATGCAGTAGCAGTGCATGTATGCTGATGAGTTGCTTGAAAAATAGAGTGAGAGGAATAGTGGAGAGAATTAGCCATATATGCGAAATTCCGAGATAAATGAAAAGTAAAAGCTTGGAATAAAGTGTAGGTATAATGAATTCAACTGCCAAGCCCTCAACTTTTTTTCTCGGCAGTATATAGCCGCAAGCGTGGAAAAATCTGCCCTCACACGAGAGCTGCTAATTAGTCGCCGGAGTATATTACATGCACGCTACTGAAGTCACCTACTCTCGTCCAGAGAAGCAACTTTTGTAGGACTTGCACAACGAGCAGCGAGAATTTTCACAGAGCCAATTCTTAATCGTAATTAATTATTGTTACATGGTGTGCGCGGAAATTAAATGAAAACTAAACTCAATTGATTAATTGGACGCAAAAGGGTATATACGAGCGTGTATACAGGTGAAGCTATTATACCTCTCATCCGTAAGCGGCTGGAAGAGGAGATAGATCAAAGGAAAAGTTTATCGTATATCCGTCTATATCGTCAGCTTCCTCATCATGCGAATAAGCTTTGTGATGCTAAGAGAGAAGTTTCTATGGGTATAACGTCGTTGAAACTTGCTTTGGGAGGAAAGCACTCACTTGGATTTTTATCACCGCGGAAAATTTAGCTCAGTGTGTCGATCCTATATTATACGTGTTGCTGCAACGAGCAGTGGCCGCGCGATGCAGTGGCGATAACGATTGTAATTGAAGCTTTTCCGACGAGAGATTGCCTATACTATACGCGCTTTTTTTTCATACAAAAATATAAAAAACAAACTATCGCGTTGCACGCGATCCGCAAGCTTCTCGCTGATTAAAGTTTCTCATCATCCTCGAATACCCAAGAGAGCCCTTTGCGTCGTCCCTGTTTCCAAAAGCTAACCGCATGTCTTCCCGAAAATCACCCGGCCGCGATTAAACACACAAACAAGGAGCTCCTGCTGGAAGAGTCCGACGCTCGAAAATTCAGCGGATCGTCGTCGTATATAACGCTGCACTTATCCGTGAACGCAAGCGACGAGGTCTTATCTCGTGTAGTGGTGCCTCGTAAGCTCTTGGGGGTAGTGAGTAGTTGATGGATACGTATATACATACACACAGAGAGAGAGAACCACGCCGCGTTATGAAAAACACGCAGCGAGTCTGGCCGAGCGTGAAAGCTGTAAAGAGCGATAACAAGAGGGCGAGCTTTTATGCATTGTAGCTATATACTTCAAGGAGGAAGGAGGATGAATTTTATTCGGAGATTGATCGGTTGTATGCCGGGAAGTCGAACCGTCAGGACTGATTATTCTTGGGAAGGAATGACGTTCGGGAGGTTTTACTTATGGGAGAAGCGTTGAATTCAATGAGCGAATGTTTATTCTAGCGTTAAGGGGTCATGCCTGAGTTAAGGTCAGTAAAAGATAATTGATTATTATTATTAATACTTTTAAAATATATATTACAGGCAGCTTTATAAATGATAAATAAAAAATAGAATCAAACATGCACGCTGAGAGTAAGTCCGCTCATTTTGTAAACGTTGATTTAAAAAAAAAAAGTGATTCGCTTATTATCATCGTACACGCGTCCGAATAGCTCCAAACACACCTAACTGAAATTTTAAACTTCAAAGAACCTTTCTCCTCGACTCTACTATAGTATACCTATATACACCCAGCCGGCAGTGATCCATCAGTCCCTACACGCCAGTATTTTAGTTATATGTTTAACTTGTGCAACTTGTGTAACAACTAAATCCACAATATACCACACGCGTATATATACACTCTGTCTATATTTGCACTCCCCAGTGTAAACATACAAAACATAGGGGAGCCGAAAACGACCGCGCCTTATAGCTCTTGTTTATATAGGGCTGCTGATGTAATTCGAAAAACGCAGAATAGTATAGTATAGTGACAGAGAGCAGTCAAACGGACTGGGTTTCACTGGGAAAACTGGGTCTTGCGGTCGAATTTTCTTTGGCGCTGCAAAATCCGACAAAGATCCCGCGGGAGAAGAAAAACATAACCGGCTATGTCTGAACACGTCGAGTACGAGAAACTCAGGAGTTTGACGTTGGCTTCCACTTTCAGCTGTTGCTTTTCTCGAGGATTTTCGGAAAGCCCGCGGGAGCCTGCGAATAAAGATTTAAATATTTGACTGGAGAGAGGTGTGTTTATGGGTGCTCTGCGCTCGAGTGTGATATGATAAATTCTCGTAGAGAGATCGAAATAGATCTGTAATTATTTAGATACTTACGAACTTATTTTGATCTTCCTGAGATGGTCTTTTGGTATATTATATTAAGTTACATACTTTAATTTGTCGTGACACTCATTTTTGAATGCATATCAGAGTCATTAGAATATGTATGATATTCAAATGAAATAATTGGAAATTGGCATTAAACAAGGAATTTTAGATTATGTTTCAATATACGAGAGCAGACACCATACTCTCATTATTATGAAGCAGTGCGTTCAGAGGACATTTCAATCTGCGGCTATTCCATAAACTATACTCGTTTAAGTATAGTTTTGACTGTTATAATGAAACTATAATTCCACACAATTCAAACAATGCAGTCCATCAACTATAGGTGTATCGCACTTCGACTCAACGTGTTTTGAAAGTTCGCACTGCGGAACAAGCTCGCGCAATAACGACTTATCAGAAATTTCATCGACGCGTCGCTCTGTTACGACTTGCACATTCTTCAAAACAGCTCGAATCGCACAACGTGATTCCAACCGACTACAATGTAATACTTCTATAGATGTACCAGCGGATCAATACACTTCGACAGATTTATCAAGCTTGAAATCCTTTACGGAGAAATGAGGTTTGAACTAAAATTTTCATCGCCGCGAAATCGATCGATCACCTTAATCCGATGAGAAGTTAATAAAGCCCGAAGGCCAGGAAAGATTTTTGTGCTCGCGTACAAAGAGCAGCAGTACTCGCTGTGATGCCGTCCTGTCAATCACTCATGCTCGCCAGCAAGGATTTCTATTTCCTCTCGTTGCCGACGACCACTTGACATAGAACTTCCCGTGTACATACGTCTAGGCAGCTAGCTATACCTCCTCCTCTTCTGTTCTCTATCTCTCTCTTTCCGCGCGACATGAGTGACGTCGGGGCTAACGTCGTTTTCGCCTGACAAATTGCTTTCTCTTTGCTCTCTCGCATCTCTGTACTACTATAGCAGAAGTACACTAGCGCAGGCATGTATGGTCCTATAGGTTATCCGAGGGGTCCAGGGATATAGCGAAAAAAAGTATATACGGGAGAAAATGAATAAAAAGATGCAGCTTGCAGCGTCGACTTTATATGTGGCAAGATGCGAAAGCGTCATCCACTTGCATTTTCATATCACGCGTGTGCGAGGATTTTTTTTGCGCGGAAATTCGGCAAAGCTGCAGCAGTGCGTAGGAGTATATTATATTTATAGAATCAGAGGAATTATTGTGTGTCTATTTTTCCAGGGACCAGCGTGGCTTCTGGCCGGTATTGAGTATGAAAAATTTCATTTGCATATTATATGTTTTAAGAGCTGCTGCGGCTTTTCCGGTCGGAGCTACTGTTTGCCTGTAGCTCTTCCTGTGTGACATCAATCGATAAATTTGATGCTGAACTTGAGTAGGTATACGAAAAATTTGATTTCATTAACGAGTTGAATTATTTAATTGAAAAACTAGCTTTTCGATCGGTAGTAGCTCGCTGTGCAAGTGACAGCATTTTCCGAACTTTCATAACGTGCACGTTCGAAACGAATTCGGCGGTTACACCAGATTACAACCGGAGATAAACTCGCAAAGTTATAGTCGACCAAAGACTCTCGTAATAAACAAACATCAATTGATCAAAATCTTTGAGAAAATGGTTTTGCGAAGCATGTGATCTCAGTACTAAAAATTCTACTGCTCTCCGAGAATTTGATATATTTTTTATGATTCTATCAAAATATTATACGCTATTTTTCAACCTTCAACGAAGTTTTCGGGCCGTTATTTATAGTTCCAAGTATAAATACAGAAATATTATTTCAATAACACGCGATATCGCGAGTTCATATTATTTATAAATAAAAGAACGTCACACTGCGTTTCCGGGAAACCTATACCACTCGGCTATCTTTTTTTTTTTATTGGGCGCGGTTTGGGTGTCATCGATGCCGGCAAAACAACGAAAAATCGGATTTTCCGACGAATATAGATATGGTTTTTCATTACTAGTCGCAGTTGTATTGCGCAAGCGAAAGAATTCGTTTTACGCTTTGGATTCCTCGAACCGGATTTATATACATAAATATATCTTTTAAAACTATCGTTTGTTTTACGGTCAGAGAACGCGGCTAATAGCATATAAGCGATGTCTGTCGCAACCGAAAGTTAATTAATTTCAGTGTATAGGTAAATCTTTATTTTCCCTATTTTCACGTTAAAACGCACTGGCATTTCATTTTAAAATATGTCCACATACATACCCGTGTATGAATATTCAGAAAATCTCAGAAAATAGGGTTATGAATTTTTCTGACCCGAAGCACTCGGTAAAAGAATATGCGCTCGGAACGCAATGCGGATAGACATGAATTTTTAATATTTCCGATTATCTGGAATATTGCGAGCTTTATTATACGACGGAGTTATAAAATATTATATGGTAGTAATAAACTGCTATATACACTGTACACGATTATAAATTCATGCAGTGTATCTAAACGAACGAAAATAGCCAGTACGAAAATATAACTCAGAAAATAATGCAATAACAATAACAAGAAAATACAATTTTAAAATTTTGTAATAAGCTCGCGCATAGAATTTCTCCGTATCCTGCACTAGGGATTCCACGAATTTTCTTTGATCAGCAATGTTCAGACCACTGCGTAGCAGAGATAGTTTCTGATCCCTTTTGATATCCAATCAATGTCCTCATGCGCTCTCTCCTAATTATCGCTATAGGACTATACACAAGATTTAGTTCGAAATGTGCACAGTAGGCACCAGTTGAAAGGGCCGTTTATAAAGCCCATATATAAAGGATTAACCATTTGATATTTCAAATGCCAGTACAACGAATTTCGTGAGAGATTATATGGAGGTATAAAAATAGCTGCGTGCGAATGTATACGCGCGTGGCGGATTTTCCTCTCGAGAATGAGTAATGACCTGACAGAGCCTATATGAAGAGCCTCACGTAATTGCTATATCGAAGCGCTGCAGTATCCGGTATTTCGAAGGATCGCTTTTATATCACATATATAGATACTGTTATTCGTGAAACTCGAAACTGCGAGCTTGATGGTTTTCGGATGTATATGACAAAATTTGGATATGTGCAGTAATATAACGCATAGGCCAGTATTTTGAATGGGACTTGTCTTGTGATGCTCGGCATTTTACTACTTAATCCGCTTGAATGCGCGCTTATATATTAATAATTAGAGCAGAGTAAAAAATTGAGAGAATTGTTGTCATGTTTCCCTGTGTTTGACATGGGTATATATTTTAGGAACATACACTATAGACGACAAAATCATCTACTTGACGTTTTTGAATAATATATGGCGAACATTGTAATTATAGATCTCTTATGCATTTTCATTATAAAAAAGTAATACGATATCCACGAAGTAATTATGGAAAGTCGTTAATATACTCTCACATTCCCCCGACAAAGCTAAAGAGAAAGACCGTATTTTTATAAAATATACTATAGGCTTTTATCCTTTAATTGATCGTAAACTCTCCAATTATAGTCTCTCTCTCTCTCTCTCTCTCTCTCCCTCTTTCTGTACGACATATAATGCACGCGTGACATCGAGGTACGTTCGAATATGCTATTTATTTACGTAAATTACGCGGCAAATGTGCATTATAAACGCGGTCACCGTTGTTTATTTTCCATTCAGACATGCTTAATATGAGCGCACATCTGATGCACATGGGAGAAGAATAAAATACCTCGTTAATTATAGGATAATAATAATATACACGTACATCGACACGTGTAACTCGATCATTTTCTTTTGATTATACTATTATGCGCTGTATGTATACCTATATATGTGACCACAGAGATGGTTATGCGAGTCTATGAACTTGAGCGAGAACGACTAATATACACCTCTTCGAATCCTCTGGCAGCTAACGAGCTACAAAGCGCAATCCCTAATGGGGGATATATTCCCGTGGACTTAATTATCGCCGAGAGTTATTACGCGAGAATGTGTGGTGTTGGGAGAAATTGGCAAAAGTAGAGTAGCTGCAGACTTGGAGAGGGAAAGACGCAAAAACAGGAAGTCTTGGCGAGGGACGATAAGACGGCTGGCTGATGGACTAAGTGCATTGTTTGTATTATGTTGCTTTTGGCTGAATGGCTGCTTTTATCGAGCGAGTATATGGACGTGCGAGTGATGCCGATAAGGATCGACCCTTCGTGAAAGTCGAAGAAACTTGTGGACACTACATATCTGATGGCTTGTCGCTGGCCCTTTTTATTCGAGGAAATGTATCAATTATTTTCTTGAAGCTCCGCCATAATTGTATCGCGACTGAATGTACATCATTTTGACGGGAGAAATGAGACACTACTTTCATCAGCACCACCTAAAACCGCTATAAAAAGGGACTAAGCGACATATAACGCTGTCATCAGAGAAAGATAAAGATTCGCACAAAGCCCGGATATTACGACGCGCACTTCGCCATCTCTCTGAAACTTGAAACGGTCTGTCGGCGTTAAATCCTCAACTTCAACCGTCGTAAAGTTATATGCTCCCTCGTCGAATCTAACTATCAAAATCGAACGCGTATATATACCAAAGAGCGAAATTGTAAATCCATACAAGACTACCAAATTATACTCCGAAATCCATTCCACGCGCGCAAGCTCTCCCTCCAACAAATTCACGCGAATATTTTTGCATATCTCTCTAAGAAGAAAAATCCCAATCAGCATACGTTACAATGGATAATCCTCTCGACCTCGAACTGAAATATAAAACCACTGCTCATCATCAGCATCGTCTGAAAAGCGGTAACATCACGAGGAAGCGTCGAAGAAGAACATCATCATACACAAAGGAGAGAAAGAAATAGAGAGCGTCGGTATATACGACGGCGACGATATCGTGCGCCGACTGATGTAGCCGGAGGTAAGTATATACTCACCGCCGCCGCCGCCACTTCCACTACTCTCCACCTCCACAAGGCGCTTGCGCGCACCGCCTCGAGCGGCTTTTCCCGCCTGGCGCTCGGCGTACTCGTGTCATTCGACGCCCGCGCGCGATACCGTTCGCCGCGTCGACAGTATCCCTCTCTCTCTCTCAGCGCGTTTATAATCTGCCAGCTGTGGTCAACATTGCTGCTACTACTATTGTGTACCCTTCTATATTGATATACACATATAAAGCCGCCCCCCTAATGAGCGAACGACTCACGGCTCATTGCCGGGCTCGTCCGCCCGGAAGAACGAGCATACCGGCAGACGATCGTGGCCCGCCCAAATACCTCGGGACTAGTGACTCGGAGTGATGAAGCTGCTACTGCTCATTGAGACAAGTGTGCGAGACGCTGTGTGCATCGGTGTGCTATTACGGAATTAAAAAGAAAAAAAAAGTAGAAGAGAGACTGTCTCTATACAGCAGCAGCGATGTCGAACGCGACGTCGGGTTACAACTTCACCTGCGGCAGCGGCGTCGACAGTTTCCACACGAGCTACGTGGCGATCCACGGCTGGGCAAGTCTGCTCGTCTGTATCTTCGGCTCGATCGCCAATGGTCTGAACATCGCGGTGTTGACCCGGCGCGAGATGTCCTCGCCGACTAATGCGATACTTACTGGTCTCGCTGTTGCCGATATGCTCGTCATGATCGAGTACATACCCTACGCCGTCCACTCGTATCTCTATCATCGGCCGAAACGCGAGACCTACACTTACGCCTGGACCGTCTTTGTACTATTCCACTCGAACTTTGCTCAGGTCTTCCACACGATCTCGATCTGGCTGACAGTCACGCTGGCCGTCTGGAGGTACATAGCGGTCGCTCATCCGCAGAAAAATCGCGAGTGGTGCAGCTACAACCGGACGATCATGGCGATCGTCGCAGCCTACGTGATCTGTCCGCTCATATGTTTTCCGCTCTACGTGACCACGGAAGTCACCTCGAAGAATGTCACCCTCGACGCCAACGATCGCCAGGTCAACCTGACCAACAGCACGTCGCTTAACTATCTGAGCGGCGTCGATACCAACAACGCGACCCTCTACTTCGTCGCTCTGACCGAGTCGGCACAGAACGGCCTCAAGGAGATGAACTTTTGGATGTACAGCGTCGTCATCAAACTCATACCCTGTGTCGCTCTGACGATTCTCAGCTTGCGGCTTATAATGGCGCTGGTCGAGGCGAAAAAGCGCCGGAAAAAGCTCACCTCCACGACTATGGTCAAAATGGAGGAGTCAATCAATCTGGCCGAGAGTAAGAAACGCAAGCGTAAGGCCTCGCGACTCATGGACAAGGAGAAGCAGACCGATCGCACCACCAAAATGCTACTCGCCGTTCTACTGCTCTTCCTGCTGACCGAATTCCCGCAGGGCACGCTGGGCTTGCTCAGCGTCGTCCTCGGGCCCGACTTCTTCAACACGTGCTACGTCAAGCTGGGTAAAGATCGATTGTTTTTTTTTTCTTTCTTGGCTGCCCGTTCGAGATTTTGTTTTTTGCACTATATATGTAGCGCATCCCTAAGCCGGATAATGAAGAGCCACTCCGGGCTTAATTAGAGGGGACGGATTAGCCGTTCGCGGATTGTCTCTCCGACTCCTTTCGAGATATCCGAGGGATGCGCGCACTGACCGAGATCGGCTCTTTTTTGTTCCAGCGCCGAGATCGATATATTCCGGAAAGACGATTATTTATTATATGCCGCGCGGTGAATTCGGAGAAGCGACGAGCTGTCTTGATTATATAATGGGGAGAATTAATGAGGATCAATGGGTTGCCGGAGGGATATGGGAGTATAATCGCACAAGGGAAGGCTTATATACAGGGTGGTCCAGATATATAACAGCGACGACCTTGCTTTGTGCGCGATTTGCCCGGAAGCCGCATGTGTGGTGCTCAATCGAGGAAATTATGTAATTGGCTGATTAACTGATTAAATTCAAAGAATTTACTGTGTAATACGGAATTATAAATAAATCATCGTCAGCGCAGAAAGCTCCCTCGTAAAAGCCATAAAGTAACGGCTCCATTCGACAGGCGTGCATTAGCGCTTCCTCTCGAATAACGGATATAGATTCTATTATTGAAAATTTATAATCCACGCGCACAAAGAAATTCCAGAACGCTGCGAGAGCGTAAATTCTATTTTCGTTCTTGCAGTACCGCTGCGTATATATGTGTATACAGTAGGTGATACATCTGGGCTCGTTTTTCATTGTCCTCTCTCGTGTACGCGCTAGCAAAATATTGTTTTTCGCGCGGCGAAGAGAGGCGTCGTCGTATACCGTAGAGCCAGCGGTTTAATTGGGGAATCGATGACAAATCGATGGGCCATAAAACTATTGGGCAATAATAAGCGCGAAATTCGATGGTTTAACGCGCTCGCGTGTGGATTGTAATATAAGCAAAGTTGATGTGTTTCCAGTATGGCTTTTTGAAAATTTCTGGTGAAAGATGGGGAAATTGATTGTTTTTTCGACGTGACAAATCATTTTTTTATTTAGAGAAATAATTATGCGAGCAGAGACTGTTTCTTCAATCAAATCACGAAATTATTTCAGAAAAAAACGCTCTTTTTATTGCACACATCGTATTTATAATAGACCTGACTAGATCAACTTTCGTATATTGAAATAAAAAAAAAAAATTCGAAGCTATATCCGTATACCCAGAATCAATAAAACTGCGGAAACGATCAGAGAAAAATTCCATCGGAATTCAGTTCGAAACCCAATATACTCCCCCTCTCCGAAACCTCAACTGCACCATATACAGATACACAGGGCAATCTCGAAACTTCGTCGTCATTCGCAATATCAGATATATACGTCGCTGTACAGAGAGACACATACACCCACACATACACACATTCTAGCCACTGGAATATCGTCTCTTATTAACGCCAGCGGCACTGGGCCGCGATATTAGCTATTATCGAGTATAGTAATCCGAGATCCTTGCCCGCGGAGACTCCGAAGATCTGGCACATAGTGTGCCGTAGTTACATGCAGCTCACATACATACACACACACAGACTCATCCCGCGGCTATAGTTTGCCGAGCGTAAATATTGTTAATGATCCATCGAAGCTGCCGCTGCCGCGGGCAATCTCATCAATCTTGTCTTTATATATGCGCCTGGCGTCTTCTTCCCAGCGGAATTTGTCCGAATCCATCGATGTGTTTCCCGGTATATATATACAATTCGGACGACCCACTGCACCGACGCCGTTTATTCTACTCGACGCCGTCGAGCGTTTATGATGGTTTATACGTTTAGGCGCGTAATTTATGATGTGAGGTGGTGTGTATGCTTGTATACGTGGTTAAGAGCTAGAGGGAAAGAGAAGCTATGGGGTGTAGCGCGAGCTGATAACGAAAATTAAATGTCAATAGAGCACCAGGAGGATGATGGCTCTTGTATAGTGGCTTGTATACGTGAGTCTTTATCGGGTAGGAAATGATCGTGTTGTACACGGATTGAATTTGTTCGGCCTATCTTTTTTGTCTGTGTGGACTGTAATTATAGTGAACTGGGAAATGAACGGACTTTTCTTTGTGACACCGCATTGAAACGGGGATATTGAAATACTTCGTACTTCGAACGTAATCCCTTTGTTAGTCTAAATTCAAAGCTCCTAGTATGCGCCTACTGTTGCAAGACTCACGCGTGTAATGGTCTGCATAATCTACTATGTTCGAAAAAATTCAGCAGAGAAATAGGTCAACCGTAACTCCGGCTTTGAGGACACTGAAGCTATCGATATAGCCAGTTGAAGGGGATATCGATTACGAATTGCAAAACACATTTTAGTTGTGCCTGAAACATGGCGGAGAAAAGTTCTCGGGACGTTTTGACAGCTGTTGATTCAACTAGCGCCTGTTCTTGTTTGTACGGAGTTATTCCTATGTATAACAAGAAGTAAAAGATTTTTGCTTCTTCCGCAAACTTCGCTCGGTATTCTTGATGGATTCTTCGAAGCGATCTTTCAAACTGACGTGAACAGCTTCGTTGGCCTTATAGAAGCTATAAAAAATGACTTATTTCGTGTCTTTATACTGGGCTATTGCTTTAAAAAGTAGAATCTCTCGAAAATAATTGAAAGTAATTGAACGTAAAAGATTTTTGCATTTTCCGTGACTTTAGCAC
>UCQR01087107.1:1153-12780 GCA_900474235.1 Cecidostiba semifascia | reverse complement strand
AACCAAATTATGCTAATACAGAAAAAAGAAGGTCCCCCCCGTATTTGCATAAACCTGTGCGTTGCACCGCTGAGTCATAAAAGCCTGGTATACCCGAAATTTTACGCGTCACCAGTGATTTACGCGGTGCTTTCGAAAAATCTCCCGAGGCAAAAGAGCGCATAAATTTTCCCTACGCTTAAACCACATTCGATGTTCGATGGAACATGAAAAAATTTAGTTTGAAGAAGAAAAAAAAATACATTATCTCATCAGCTACGTTTTCTTTGTATACATACACGTATACCGATGCAAGAAGTATACTCACCGAACTTCGTGGCCTACGACTACGGTCCAACCCCTCCTCCTCCTCCTGTCCTTACGGCGCAGCTGTTCGAGCAGGTCGACTCGTTCCATAGCTAATGACGCTCTTCTTGCACTTTCGAAGCACTCAAGAGTGAGAGTTGCTTGTTTATATCCGACTGACGGACTGACTTTCTCAAGTACACGAATCTTCTATCTCACTTCAAAAGAGCATTATGCGATGATCGTACGAGATATTTATTATCTAATACTATATGTGCCGGGCAAGTGGCTCGCTGCACTATTACAGAGGAAGAGCGTGTCAGCATCAGCGGCTCAACTCGCCGAGTTAATTGACTTAATACCGGCGCGAACGCGATTTATTCGATCTATCTCTTGCTTGCGGTGTTTATTTGCTCGATCACGGCGGCTGCGAGCGTATAATTTATTTTTGTACTCGAGAGAGAGAGAGAGAGAGAGAGAGCCACGGGTACGTCGTTACATTTTTGATGATATGCGGGGACGACGAGGGCTTCCTCAGGTATTTCCGCTCTGCTTCTCCACTTCTCGATATTGTAATCCGTGGAAGATCTGGGAGACACTCATGCGGGTTATTCCTTTGTCTATTTTAAAAATTTCGCCGAACTACTACTACTTATATTCCACGTATATAATAATAGTGAATCATCGATGATCATACCAGCCGGCTAACCAAAATTTTGGCAATATCACAGAGTAGATATCGGTTTATTTGTTCTCTCTCACCCACACCTACACACACATAGACACACGTACACTTTAGCGTGCGAAAATCTCAATATCGCGCAAGCAGCAGCATCAGCCGCACCACAACACGTGCACTCGTAAATATGCCATTTGTCTCCGAGAGAGCTTCGCCGTGAGCTCTTCTCAGCGCATTCGCGCCAACAAACGAAACAACGGCAATAAACAGAGCCGGCTATTCAGCCAGGTATTTGTGCAGCGATGCAGCTCATTCACAGCTCGATCGATCGATCGCGTGTGTTATCCGGCGAATTAGTCGTAGTCTGTGGATTATTTATCACACCGCACAAGACTTCGCTTATTTGTATATGTATATAGAGAGAAAGAAAAGAATCGGGATAATAAGCGCGGGCGGCATCAGCGACCGAGCATCGCGACGCCGAGCACCGGACTGACTTTTCGTATTGTATTTATAGAGAGGAGAGCCTCTCTGCTCTGCGCGCGTGGATTATTTTGAACCGCCCGCCGATCTGCTTCCTTTCTCACGTGTGTCGTGTCGCGCGTCGTCGTCGTCGTCGTCTCGCAGTAGCAGCGGCAGTATAAGCACAGAGAAAAAGAGAGAGATGGAGAGAGAGAGAGAGAGAGAGTACGTTATAACGACTACACGCGTTTATATTAGATTTCGCCTCTTGGCCACGAGCGTCGGCAGCCGCTGGCTGCGATGCTCTCTGCTACTGCTCTCTTTTCTCTTCTCTTCGTCTTACCTTTCTTTTCTCTTTCTCCTCATCTTTGTCTGTTCCTACTCTCGCGAGCTTTCGTCTCGCTTCTTATCTCGTAGTCTCTCGCGGGCTCTTCATTTCGTATACTTTTGCGCGACGAGCTTTCTCTTATATTGTACCCTTAGACTTCGATGCTGTTCCTTTTTTCTTCTTCTTCTTCTTCTTCAGTCAGTTTGTCGGAATTATTAAGGCCGAGCGAAGATGCTTTCGTACGTGCTCTGTAAACTCTCTCTAAGTGGGCTTACATGCGCTGCACGAGTTATAAGCTGGAAATCGATGATTGTATAACTTTGGAATTCAGTGCGCAAGTGTATAGCGTGATGATGTTTGAAGAAGATTTGCTATAATCTACTCGCTGGGATCTACTCAGCGCTTGATGCCAAATTCGAAAATATTCCATTCAACTTATTTCGTATACGTGTGTACTGTATTTATTCCGTGTAAACACACATCGCATAGCAGCTCTCGAGCGAATATATAAGCGTGTGTGCTCTTAAAAACTGCGGAAAAGCCTTCGGACACTTCTAGCAGCAGATTCTGATGCTCGTAGTTTTGTGAATACGATTTTATACATTACGTAGTCAAAAAAGATTTAAATCATTTTTCAGACGCTTCCTGCTCGTCGCCCACTAGTATATACGTATGCGTATACGCATCTATTATAGTTCAGTGTACGAAACGCAGCAGAAAAAATATTGCGTGGGTTATTCGTCTAAATGAACTCGACACTGATGGCTGACCTTAGAATCAAATCTGCGTCAACTAGTCTCTCGCGTATGTACCTTCCAATTTGATACACTTAGTGTATAGTTATTTTGAATTATTTTATCGATCGGCGTAAGAGCTGGTTTTTATCGGTTATAATATATACATGTAAGCAGCATTGAACCTGTATACGATAAACTTCGAATACTGCAGTTGGTTATTTGAAGGTCGTGTCAAAAGTTCCGGCCTATATAAGATCAGACTACAAGCGGGGAAGCTCATTCCCCAAAGCTTTAAAATACCTACCATAGTTTCATCAAAATCCATGACCTGGAGGCTCGAAACTCTGCTTGTTAGAGGAACAAGGATTAGAAAGTTCTGAAATAATACAATCAATGTAAGCCGAACTACATCATCAGACTTCAGCAGTAATTAGCATATTTGCTCATCGTGGATATACGATCGGTTATTGATGATGTGTTTACGACTTGGAAAAAGCAATTTACTTTCTTGGGCTGCTTTTTAAATTAAAATTTATTTTTTAATCGCATTCTAAGTTTTTCATAAACAAGTAGTTCACTAGCGAGTCTTTGCAGACACTTATTTCAATATATTTTTACACGTGGAGAATAGGGACGGAAAATCAATTTCAATCTGTTAACTCAGATTATTTGACTGTCACTCTTTTTTCTTCCCGAACTTCGTGTTTTTTCCAACTCTTTTGTCTTTTTTTTCGTCGCGATTTCATTTTTTATTTAGTTTCTCTTGATTCCCCGTTTGCTCTTTCTCTCTATCTCTTTTGAAAGTTGCGAGAGTTCCTAGCAGAATATAGTAGGAAAATAAAGAAGGACAGTATCGAATATTTTACAAATTTTAGTACTACTGCTATAATAAATTGGTTGATATAGTGCACTTTGAACTACATCGAAAATTTAAGATAAAAAATATATTAACGCAGGACCGTTTATAGAAATTCACAGAATATATATCCAGACTTTAAAATTAAAAGGAGATATCAATATAAAAGCTAAAAATAATGCGTAATATATCGCACATTTTTAAACAAAAGAGTTGTTTTTTGGGGGCACGCAAATTTATCGCCGAAAGTTCAGTTTCAAGAGGAAAGAGATAAATATTGTTTTCAGACTATAGCTATAATATTGTATGCTACAATTCACCAATAATCCAAACAACAAACAAAGTATAACAACCCAAGGATATTTTTGCCTGCAACCTGTATGTTCTTGTGCTATTTACGAGAGCTGCTCTAAATATAGCTCGAAAGTATCAAGCAAGTCGAAGCATCACGGTGAGATGCGTTATAAATAATACGAATCGTTTATTCCTCGCACACAGTGTCTTATTAAGAAAATATATATCAGTATTTTAAAATCGGCGTTTCTAAACATTTCAAAATTACCGAATCCCTAAGTGACAGAAAAAACATAAGATGAAAGTAAAGCTTAATTAAGCTGCCATATTCCACAAAGAGACGTGGATCTCTATTCATCTTATGAAGACATGTCAGAAAAAATAAGATAAAACCATCTCTGAATGTGTTTGGAATTTCAATTTTACTCAAAACTGTTCAAACAGATGTCTAATGTGCTCGTTTAATAACCAAAGTCCTATAAACGTTATTGAAAATTCTAATTTAAAAAAAAAAGATCTTTATTATAATTTTGTATTTTTACATCCATCAAAGACTTTCAAAAATACGCTCACAAGAATAAGATAATAATATTCGTTGAAAATGGAACAATGCAAGCCACACTCCCATATATTATATTCTCTGTGTGCGCTTTAACTCAACTTCTTTTTTTTTTTAACTTCTCGTATAAAATAGAGCTGAATGTCTTTGATATATATTTTAGTGCACTTTGAATGATGGCGCAAGTTCGCATAAGATGCTCGGAATAGTGATCCTTCATATATTTTGCAGTAGGTCCTGAGCAAACACTTTTAATGCAGTTTTACCAACTTCCTGCCCATATATTGACTGTAAAAGTTTGCGTCTAAAACTTATGATTTCGTATAAACTTTTTGTTATTTCATTCTACAAATATTTTTTCTACGCCTTTTTATAGGATACATCAGCACGATTGTTGCAAGCAAAATTGCTGAATTGACAGTCAAGTAAATTATTTAGACAGTTTTTCTTCCTCTAAAGTTCTTTTCACCAAAGGTGAAGAGAGAAAGTTGAAGCCCAACAACGTGTAGACGCTGCAGTATGGACGGCGCTGACCTCAAGACTTTTTAGTGTGTGTCCGGAAATACGAGGCGAGAGTCGAGCTTGAGCTGCTCTCCTTCTCTTTCTCTCTCTCCATCTCTTCGTCTTAATAAGCTTCGCAACGCTGCTGCAAGCCTCGAGAGAAACCGAAGCGTTACCCGAGTCGAGCTTTAACAACACAGGCATTTCGAAAGGAAAATATTTTTGCAGTTGTCGCTTTCGCAAATGAAGCTCTCTTTACACTTTTGCTTATTTTGTAAGAAGATGGCGCTTTTGAA
The DNA here is from genome assembly GCA_900474235.1 of Cecidostiba semifascia. Lineage (NCBI taxonomy): Eukaryota > Metazoa > Arthropoda > Insecta > Hymenoptera > Pteromalidae > Cecidostiba > Cecidostiba semifascia. The sequence goes on along the minus strand of UCQR01087107.1, from coordinate 7,783 downwards.
AGCGATATGTAAACTGAGCAGACTTGGATATATAAGTGATCGAGAATATCGCTGTTCCCACGCAATGATTATTTTAAGAACAAATGATCGGACAGTATAAAGAAAGATAATCTGCGACGTTTTGGCGCAAATCCTTTATATAGTATTATGAAAGACATTCCGTCTGAATTAAACATGGATTATATCAAAGAAACGGCATTTTTAACTTACATATCCATTACGTAAACTTTGAATAATCAGTCTAATTAGCAATATTAAGGTATAAGAAGAATCGTACATAATCTCAATTGAATGACAATGGAAAATTTTCCACGTATAATCTCACGTGATTGCGATTAGCATGGCATTTATACTGTAATAATAATAAAAATAATAATACGCGCGCTTGAAATGTCTTATCATTTTAATTGGACTACTTTTAACTTAAAATTCCATGTAAGTACAAACAAGATCTGCGCCGGTAGGAACGAGGAAGAAGTTAACGCGCTCTACGTAATGGAAAATACGGTTACTGGTCACTTACCTGCGCGATCACGTGCTTTGCATATAAAGCAGGTTATGACGCGCTAAACATAATATTTACATGTGAATAAAACGTATCCTTTAAACGGCTTAGTAATGCAAGGCGAAACCATGCATACCTTTGCAGTATATGCGAATGAAAGTGTTTTCTTTTCACTTATAACAGATGTTAGCATACTTAAAATGGATTATAAGATTTATAGTTTTTTGCTCCAGAGTAAAAGTATTGTAGTATCTGTTTTCAACGCATTGTGTGTTGTTTAACTCACTGGAACATGCTTACAGCTGTATCAGAATCAGACTATTGAATAATTTTTTCGCTGAGCATTGTTTGAACGAGGGTAGCTTAATTGGATGAACGAACTTTCTGTTAGTTACAATGCTGGATTGAAACTACGAGACGACATTTAATCTCACTGTAGCACAGGATTAAAACAATGACAGGATCCTACATCTATTCGTTAAAAAAAAAACTAAAATACGTTTGAAAGGCCAATTATTTTTTACGTTGACAAATTCCTATGAAATAATTTAATCAAGATAAAATATAATGTCACTTTTGTTTGAATGTATGTTGACAGTATATTCAACAAAATAGTGTTTATTGAATAAACTTACCGATGGCTTCTTATTTGTTTTTACGTAAACTATAAGTAGAGGATATTGATGACTTACCTATAACAGAAATAAAAATAAAAGGATTAGTATATTATCATTGTCTTCTTAAAGATCTAAATAATATTATTTGAAGTTATACGAGCGTTACATTTAAATACTAATTTTCAAGCTTTATTCATCAAAGGCTTGAGAAATAGCAAGATCAAAAAAGCAGGCATAAAAGAGATGCATTATGAGAGCTAATACTGCAGCTTAAAAGGTTTCAAAGCTTTATTAGGGTGGAAAAAATCGACTTGTGCCACAAAGACAAGTATCCTCGTTATCATCTTTAATAGAAACACTTTACTCCAAAGTATAATTTACCACGAATCACGTAACTGCTGTTAAGTGACATCATTTTGAATACCAGGCCCTCCATCATAAATATATCAAAAGCGATAGTTATATTTATGGTATCGATACTATCTACACGATTAAAACTAAAATCATTATCTAATCCGATTTCAAACATATTTTTTCTTATAACGATTCCTTAATGAATGTAGAACCCCATTAATCGAAGCAAGTTCTAAATCTTCTACAAAATACATTCGAATCATTCGCATATAAATTTTAAAACGTCTCAAACGCAGCCCCAAAAACTCAAAAGATTTCCAGCCCATAAAGGTCGTCCCAGCGCCAGGCGCGAATGCAAATCAATACACACAGTGAGAGAGCGAGCGAGAGAGAGAGAGAGAGTAGTTTCAATCCCAAAGCGCTAATGCCTTGCCGCCTCCTCGTTCGAACGTCAATACCATCTCCAGCGTCGCGTCGCCTCTACAAGTTCGTAATTTCCCGGGCTAAATGCGCAGAAGCTTCGACATTCCACCGCCAGCTGGCACCAGCTCTCAAGCTCCTCGCAAGCTCTACCCTTCGAGCATCTACCGCCATCTGTGAGTCTTTCGTCAAAGCTCCGTAGACTCGTACGCGCGCGCGCGTAAAAATCGTACAAAAGTTAAGGATATAGAAGAGAGAGAGAGAGAGAGCTTGCAACGAGCATCGGCTAGCGGCGCTCGCGATGCATTCGGGCCGCGTTAACCTCGACCCCTTGGCCGATCGTCGTCGAGCCGCTCGTACAGTCGTCATCGTCGACGTAGAACTGCACTGCCACCGAGAAAGAGAGAGAGGGAGGAAGTAGTCGAGGATGAGCAGCCGGCTAATCAGCACGCGTCCATTTCGCGAGACTGTCCTCTTGTCGGCCGCTCGTTTTCTCTTTTGTTGCCTCTCTTGTTTTCTCCACGTGAACCTTTCTTTTTCTCTTCGTTATGTACTTCTTAGCGGAGGATGAGCGCGCGCTTTTGCCTATATATTCAGTTATTGCTCTTTTTTTCTTTTAATTTTTTTTGCTCTTGGCGTGCATATACCTCCTACCACCGCGCGCACTGTAGTATATATCGCGCCTCCTCGCTCTACTTTTTCGCCGACGCATACTTATTCCTTCTTTCTTGTATATATGCGGCATTTCTTCCCACGTCATCAACGGCTCTGGAACCTGTAATTTCGCGCGGCGGCGACTCGAGCGGTCGATCGGTACGATGTAGCTCGATTAACGATTTTTTATATAGAACAATATTTTTACGCTCTGTAAATTCGAACGAAACGATAACGTCTCTTTTTTTCGTCGATTCACGGAAAGGCGCTGCAGACAGTTAAAGTCGTGTACCTTTTACCACTTCTCGCGCATGTGAGTAAGAGACGTAGCTCTCGTTTGCGCGTGCTTAAAGTTTACTCTACTTTAAGTTCTACTTACATAAATCGTGTTTTAAGATTTTGATTTTCTGGGTTTCTAGGTAGCCTTTTATGTTTGCCGGATAAGTTCGGAATCGCTCTTATTTTAGCGTCCAGCACACCTTTGAGCTTTAGTGTAAATTGCTAGAGTTTCATAAATTTTACAAATTTTATTATGCGATTGAAATATAGTAGTGCGCTATATTTCCATCCTGAAAATTAAGTTCACACGTGTTAGAATTATAATAGTTGGGGTGTACGTTCAAGGAATAAATTGAATTATCTACAGTAATTTGGTTGATATCGCGACGCCATCAGGAGAAAGTATAATGGTGTTACATTAACATTTAATAGAGTTGTCAATCTTGAATTAAGTAGAGGATAGAGGATCTTTTATAAAGTTTGGATAGAAGTTGTTAATGAGCTTCAGTATATTGAGATCGGATCAACGGTGTGGAAAATTCGTAATTTCAAAGCCTTTATAGTTCGAAAGTTCATCTTCGTCTACTTTATTTAAAAGGAACTCTACTCAATATTCTATATGGAGCGATTCTTTTAATGCAATGCTGAGAATGGCCCAAAATCTACACAAGTTACAAATATTTCATAAATTTTCATTCATATTGTGAAAGAATGTATGGAATTTCATTTTATCTCTGAGAGATTATACATAAAAGTTATATCTGAGCTTAATTCAGTAGAAACTAACCGGATCCAGTCAGACGCAGAGGCTAAGTTGAATAACATTCGACCAAATACTTTCTCAACAATGTCAAGTGCATTACAGAGCTTTTTTTATCTATTATTCAAAAATTAGTTCCCCTCTATATATCGCGTGCAGTTATTAACTTCTATTACAGCCAATCATTTGGAATTGCACGTAAATGGAAATTAGTTTAACTATTCAAATATTGTTTCACTGAAATACTAATCGTCCGCGAATATACTATAAATATGAGACCTGCGTGCGTATATGGAAATAAATTGATCTCTTGGAATTTGAATCAATGAGGAAAACGTTGTTGTACATAAAAAATCATTATAATACCACCAAACACGAAGCAACGAATCCTTTCATCAACGAAATCACCTTATAAACTATCCTCTTAAAAAAAACTTTATTAGAAACGCACGCAATTCGATAAATCAAGAAAGCTCCGATCAATCGGCTAAAGCTTCAATCAAAAGCTCAGCGATTAAAACGCAGACGGCGCGTGTACAATGTCGTATATAAAATATCGAAAACCATTAACAGCCAGCAGTAACCGTTTTTTTCCATTAGAGTCTCGAATTCCCCGCAGAAGTAGTGAAAGAGAGAGAAGATTCAATAATCATGCTCTCCTCAGCACGCGCACATACAACGACGACGTGAGCTTTCTTGCTTATATACAGCGTAGGTTCGCGTGCAGCGGACGCTATAACGTCAATCATCTCCAATTCGTTGAGTACGGGTTCGCTCTCTCGAGAAGACTATAAGCAAGTAGTGCAACGCTTGCGCGAAACTTAATGCGTCTCGACGCATACATAATTATACACACACATACACACTACTCGTCCCTCTCTCGCGCAACTTTCTCTATTACGACAAGTTTCGCGAGTTTGTTTCTCAGCAGCAGCAGCAGCAGCAGCAGAGGGAAAAAGGAGGCGGAGGGATTAGCGAGTGGTTGCGAGCTTCTTTAACGATTTATAGCGCGATTAACAGTTAAGTGTCGTATCCGCGCGCGACGACGAACGCGAGCTTTCGGTCGTCGTCGCTCTCGCTGGATTAGAGAACCTTAACGACCCACTAGCAGCACTTTCCTGTTCGCCGCCGTTAACTTGAGGAGCTGCTGCTGCTTTCGTTGCTGTATACTCGAGTAGTCTCGCGCGCGAGCGCACTTAGCATATGCCGGGGAAAAAGTTTTTCTCCCTGCAGCTCCCGTTGGGACGACGACTGTGAGAATTTCCATTTTAGTTGTTCGCGATTTGATGTATGTGTACATATAGGGATATATAAGGGGGGAACGAATTAAGTTTGCGGCAGGTTTCTTAATCTCGCAAACTGATTGAGGCATTTGTTTTTTACGCTGAAAGTTTTTTTAGGTGCATATACTTGTGGATTATACACTCTAGACATTATTTTTATAATTGGATGGGAAAAGTTTAGCAGTGTATACGAGAGGATAAGTAGAATAGTATAGTTTGAAGTGCGTATACTCGAAAAATTCGAAATAATTTACATCAGCAAAGTTAAGAGAGTCGTCGCGTGAGATGTTACGTTGATTTTACGAGAAATTAAAACAGCTGGAGAGTATATGGACATTAGCGCTTTCAACGAGAGTTGTCCTTATTAGTCAGGCCGTATATCGGTCGGATTGAGCTTTTACAGTACAGCCGTAACTCGGCGCGCGCTGCTACTGTTCCGCCGTTAAACAAACCCCTACCAACCCTTAACGTTTTCCATGTGTCTTTTTTGGTCATTACACATTATGGGTGTATAGAATCGACGTCTTTAAACAACCTGGAATTTTCATGCTGGCAATCCGAACCCGTCAAATTAATTAGCCGTCGCTACTATTAAACATCTTGAATAATCGAACGCCTCCTGCGATCTACTCTCTCTTCTCTCGTCCAAATCGTGTAACATACATCTTGCATCTCGTGGAAAGGTGCATGAATCTTTCATTGATAAACGAGCTTCGAGCGACACGAGGCAAAGAAAAAAAAAGTAGAAGCGGCACCCTACGTGCTTACGGATCAGCTAATGTGCAGCAGCAGCAGCAGCAGCAGCGATGCTCCACTTATTCGGATTAAATATCCATTTTCGCGATCTCGATGGAAAATCGATACCTTTTTTTCCGCGCGATAAACCCGCAATATTCAAATGGACTCGCTCGTCGCTGGGATGATCGGGCCTAATTTTTTCCCCTTTTCTTCTGCTTCTTTTGAGTGCGTGCTCTACGGCAATCACGAACCGGCAGTAAAAGGCTCGTTTTTTTCTTGTGAGCGAGTGGAGTGTATATATACGTAATGAGCTGGGCGGACGTACGAGGGAGCTTGTGATGAAAATGTAAGTGGGAAGATTCCGATGATAGCTATCACGACTTGTATCACTCTGTTGGTTGGCGGTGAATATTGATAGCAAGAGAGATGTTTTTTTTTGTTCTGCTTTTTTTGCTCTTCTCGATAGAGATTGTGATTGTCCCTTCTTAAAAAAGAGAACAGAGAAAAGTGAAGCCGAGTAAAACGAGTTTTGATTGGTTGAGCTTAAAAAAGGCGCTAGATTTTAAATTTTACAATTTTGAAGCGAAGAAAAAATCTAAGAGAATTGTCACAAGGTCAAATGCAAAGAATTTTAAATGATGAAAATCGTTTGAAATTCTTTCGTTCCTAAATACTCTCGGCGTTGTTTCCTGGAAAAACGAAAACGCGGAAATCCACAAAACATATAAAAAATAAACTTTCGGAAAATCAAACGCAGTTCTCACGATAACTCGGATTCAAAGAATACCTTTTTCGCAGAAATAAAATCCCAACGTTTTACTCGGTTTGGATCAATTTAAAATATTTTTTTTCTACTCCAGCGCCAATCGCTATATATTCAAAACGCATTTGAGTGCGCAGCAAGAAATCAAATAACGCTCGTTCGCAGAACGTGGAATTCATTTAATCATTGTGCATACGATATGGGATAAAGCCCCATTTTTTTGCCGAACAATTTTTCCAGATGCAAAAAATTTCGAA
>UCQR01087103.1:3434-16427 GCA_900474235.1 Cecidostiba semifascia | reverse complement strand
CGTCTGCACCGAGTCACATTCCGCAGTTCAGCACGAACGGACCTCCTGTTGGATCCAGATATTAAAAAAAGGTTACAAACCATTAATCTGGCTCCGCATCATTATTAAACCTTCTGATCGAATGAAACACTTTCGTATTGAAGAGTTATAGCTTGACTTTTCTTTAGAATTGGTTTTTAACTAAAGTAAGTAACAGTTTTCATATCTCTACCTGTAAATATATGAAATACCTGTACATACTCTCTGCCTAACTTTGATAATTGTATTGTGATAATATTGCTGTTAAAATTTCGATTAAACGTTGATTTTAGCCTAGAAATTTACTCCTAAGAATGAAGAATTATCACCATTTTCATTATTAATCTTTTTACATGACGCCTTATTATGAGGAACCTTGCATGACAAAGATTGGCATACTAGGGACATTTATTGCTTTTATTATTATGTACTTATAAATACAGAAATGAGTAAATTGAAATTTTATTGAAAAAAAAAACGGATACATTTAAACTCAAAAGTAAAATCAAATCAGTTTATTTATTTTAATAATTTTGGTAGACAAGAAAAGTATGCGATGCATATTTTATCATTTTACCAATATTTTTATTCTTTATCTATTATTAGGTATCTATAAGAAGTAAATCAAGCACCTTTTTATCTTATCACTGTAATTATTGGGAGGGTAGTGATTCTACAGTACAGAACTGTTTTATTATAGCTACTTTTTAGTACTGTTAGTTTAAATTTATTTTAATATAAAGTAGTTATATGGAATGAATATTAGAAAAAAATTTTAAATGTTGTATATGATATACAAACAAATAATTTATGTTAGAAAATTCTGTGATTAATGAATAAAATAGCTATTTTATAAACTAAAAATAATTATTAATGTAAAATATTAAAATTTTTCAGCAATTATATAGGAAAAATGGCATCCGGAGAAACAAAATTAGCTTGTTTAAGGGAATTAATGAAAAATGTGATAGTTGAAGAAAAAAAAGGTATACAAGCCTATATAATCACAGGAGATGATGCACATCAATCAGAGTATATACGAGAAAGAGATAAAAGAAGAGACTATATATCAGGCTTTACTGGCTCTCTGGGTACAGCCCTTGTAACTTATGATAAAGCTTTACTTTGGACAGATGGTAGGTACTTTCTTCAAGCTAACACAGAACTAGATCCCCCTAATGCATGGATGCTAATGAAGGAAGGCATACCAGAAACTCCAACAATTGAAGATTGGTTAACAGAAAATTTACCTGCGAATTCTACAGTTGGGGCAGATTCCAATTTAATTAATAATAATACCTGGTGTCGGATACAGAAGAAGTTAAATTCTGCTGGGCACAAATTACTGTCTATTGAAGAAAATTTGATTGATAAAATTTGGGGAGAAAGTCGTCCTGTGGAAGTATTGAATAAAATCAATCCTCATCCACTAATATATTCTGGCAAAATAGCTGGTGATAAAGTAAACTGTTGTTTCCAAGCAATGGATGAAAATAAAGTGAACATTCTTGTTTTAACAGCTCTGGATGAGATTGCTTATTTACTTAATTGGAGAGGTTCAGATATTCCTTACAATCCAGTTTTTTTTGCTTATGTTATTTTAGCTTTCAAAAAAGTCCACATATTCATCAACGACAAAAGACTGACATTTGAAGCAAGAAGACAACTGAATGAAGAAAAAGTAGAGTTTTTAATTCATCCTTATGAAAGTGTAAGAGTATTTTTAAAGGAAATTAGCTCTTCAAATAATCAGAATAAAGTTTGGATTTCGGGTAGTTCAAGTCATGCATTACATATTGCTTGTAATCCAATACCTACTCACATAGGTATAACACCAGTGTGTTTAATGAAACTAGTAAAGAATGACGCTGAAATACAGGGAATGAAATCAGCACACATTCGAGATGCTGTTGCTTTGGTTAAATATTTTTCATGGTTGGAAAAGCAGGTGAAAAACAACATTCATGTCACTGAAATATCAGGTGCAACACAATTGGAATCATATAGAAAGGAACAGGACAAATATGTAGGGCTAAGTTTCCCAACAATATCTTCTGTTGGAAAACATGGTTCAATAATACATTATAGACCATCAGAATTAACTGATTCTCAAATAAATTGTCAAGAACTATATTTGTGTGATTCTGGAGCACAGTTTCTTGATGGTACAACTGATGTTACAAGAACTCTACACTTTGGTGTACCTTCTGAATTTGAGAAAGAATGTTTTACCAGAGTTTTCAAAGGACAATATAATCTTGCTGTATCGAAATTTCCATCAAAGATAAAAGGAAATTATCTAGATGCGTTTGCTCGTAAAAATTTGTGGGATGTAGGTCTAGATTACCTTCATGGAACTGGCCATGGTGTTGGATCTTACTTAAATGTCCATGAGTATCCTGCTATGATATCATGGAGGCCTTATCCTGATGATCCTGGATTACAATCTGGAATGTTTCTATCAAATGAACCAGGTTATTATGAAGATGAAAAATTTGGAATTCGCTTAGAAAATATAGAAATGGTAGTAAAAGCGGAAACTAAATATACCAGATTGAACCGCGAATATTTGACATTTGAGACTGTTACTTTAGTGCCAATTCAAACTACCTTATTGGATATATCAATGCTTACCGAGGAAGAGGTTCAATACATTAATAAATATCATTCAAAATGTTATACAACTTTGGAGCCATTTTTACAAGGCCCTGAAAATAATGAGGCTTTGATGTGGTTAAAAAAACAAACTTTGCCCATACAAAAATAGGATGAGCACTTACACCTAACACAACACTTTGTAAATAATCTATTCATGAGTATTTTTATACTGTAATAAGATTAACGAGAGTATTGATATAATAAAAAAAAAAAAAAAGAAAACAGTTATCAACGATCATAGTATTAGTGTTCATAAACAAATCTAAAAATTTTTATGGAAATGTTACTGAGTATATGCATTTATTAATTGATAAGTCCGGATAAGTTATAAGTATTTTTATACTGTAGGGGAGCCTATGTACAGGTATAACCGAGGTTACCTCTATAGGATTATATTTTGTATTATCTGGTTTTTAATAAATAATAAATAAACGAAAATATCATGGTTCATTGCCTGTGTATCTATTTACTTTTGTTAGTATTCTAATATTTAATTTTGAATAAACAAAACTTGTATTTTGGGGTTTTAATAAAAGTTAATTTATACTGGATAAAGAAGTGTTTATAAAACAAAACACTTTGATAAATTTAACATTATAGAATATTATGGATAGTTAATAATACGATTTAACTTTTATAAGAAAAATTTAATTTATAAACTATTTAACACGTAATATCTTATACACGTCAATCTTAAATAATAATATAATTTACGTACAGATTTTGGTAATAAATTATATCATATCACATTGTCAATGTTCCATTACCATCTTTGTAAAGTTCCTTGATCTGCAGCATGTTGCATTAAAAGTTTCTGAAAAAAAAATTATCGCTGTTTTGTAACACATACGATTTTTGCATTTTTTATACCTAAAAAGCGGCCCCGAAGTAACCTTTTTCCCCACTAGCGGGCAATAATAGTATATTGCGTACCAAGGACGAAAAGTGGTCTTGTCGACCTCATGAGGTCGCAGTACTCGTCTTTAGCTTGCAGAAACACTCGCCTTCGACTTGCGCTCGCTTGCCTTTGACTCGTATTGAATTCTCCATACTTCGGTCTAAAAGAGTCCACTTTACACCCTTGGTACACAATATACTATTTTATGCGTATCTCAATAATACTTAATTCTCTCTAAAACTTACTTTCAACGGTTTTATTGCATTGGTCAACTGTAAACCCAAACTTCGTGCCAGAACAATGGGAGGAGCTGTTCCTTTGTACAATCTATGAAGAGCATCAATAGCTAACATTGTTGGAATATTATGCCACTGCCTCATACTTTCATATTTGTTTAAATATGTAATGTCCCCAATCAATGCTCCATTGTTGACAGCTTCTGCAAGAACTTGAACCAATGCAGAGATGTCTCCAAAACCTAAGTTAACACCTTGACCTGCCAGGGGATGAACTCTGTGAGCTGCATCTCTGGGAAACGAGAGAAATTTGTATTTATTAAAAAATACAATAAACGTGAAACTTGTAATCCATATACAATAGGCGTGAAACTTGTAATCCATATCCAAAAATAGTTACGAATTAAAAAAAAATTATTTACCCAACTAAAGCAACACTTGGCTGTACGTATTGAACAGCATGGCCAAATCCAAGAGGGAATGCAGCACGTGATCCTTCAACAATACTCGAAACGGATGGTTGCAATTGCCTTGAAACGCCAGTCTGCAATTGTAGGGTTTCAAGCAATTGTTGCAAAGCTTTCATGCCACCTTCGACAATACTATCTTTTGGATACACTTTCCACAGAGCATCATTTAAATTGTCTACAAATTCTTCTTCAGGAACTTTCAACAATTTCTTGGCTTCAGCTGTTGTCATGGACCACACAAGAGAACTAAGCGAATCTGTCAGCTGAAAAATGAATAATTATATTTGTGCATAAGATATTCGCTCTATTTTGAACGTCTTTATAGTGAAAATTATTAATAAAATCCATCTCCGGCAAAATTAAATTTAAATTATACGCGCATATTTATTTTCGTATTATATTTATTGTATAAATATTTGTTTTTTAACTATGAGGATATTTAATTATAGAAAACCGCAAGATATTCTTACCGGTAAGAGTGCCACAGGACCAGTAGGCAAAAATCTTTGCCATGCAACAATATTTTCCGTTGGCTGTAACAAAAAATAAACGATTGTTAAAAACTGTAGGTATATTTATTACAATACTCATTGAGATAGTATAGATATTACAGATTATAGATAAAATCCAGCAATATTTGTATACGCACCTCGGACAATTTGACCGTAGCGACGATGCCCATCTGATCGTAGTCCCAGTCAACGTATCGAGCGCCCATGGCCTGTCGCACCCGTGACTTTTGTCCGTCCGCGCCAACCTGTTTAACACAACAAAGATTTCCGTTAAAAAGCCGCCATCCTCAGTAATAATATACAAGCGACATTGAAGATCTGTCCCCAATGAATAAACATAAGTATATTATTAAAATACCAATCGCAGCATTGTCTCGCATGTTAATTTATTATAACGCTCGATTTGTATGGAATAACGCATCAAAGTTAGTTTAGAGTAATCAGAAAACGGAGGATCCGGCGGGAGAATTCATTTCCGCGAGACAGGATTCGATAATGCGGTGTCGCGCCATAACGTCGTCAGAGATTAAGTATTATAATATTCACGTATATACCTATATATAGTCGTAGAGAGAAGGGAGAGAGCACGAATGAAAATGAATAACGAGGAAAGAGCGGACGCGCGCTGCGATACAAAGTCCGGAAATAACTTTAGTTTGAATTCAAAGTTCGCTCGTCGGTCTTCCTGAAGAGACTCCGGATATCTTTTTCGCGCTCCACATACCTTGTACCCTAATTTTTTATTTCTCTTTTCATCTCTCGCGCGGTGACGGTTTTATTCGATCGGAAACTTAATACTGATGTTCAGTATTTGTGTATCGATAACAATATATCGTCGATCGTCATGCAGTCGCTCACGCGCTATAATATTAGTGAAGTTTTTATTACATTTATATAAGATGGAAAATTGGAGCAACGGGCGATACTGAATTTCCTCCCAATAAAGGATGTCGCTATCGCGCGGTATGGTATAATACAATGCCCGGCGTCGGATAAAAAGCATCAGCTATAGTGTGTTACTGTTTGTGTGCGCGTCAAGATTGTTTGAAAGCTGCGCGGTTACACTGCGATCGGCGTGATTCCGCGGGATAGATCAATTAATTCAGATCCGTTTCCTGTGTAACACTGATATGCAGCGGCGGCGGCGGCGGCGTTACAACGACAAAGAGGAGCTGCTGAGAAGCATCGATCGCTAAAAATACACCGAATCCGTTTTATAAACATCCGAGAACACATGCCAGCTTTTAAGTATACAGACGGCAAGCGGGCGAACGAGCTCGCGCAAGAGAGACTGAGAGCGAGGGATATAATTTTAGAGTATTAAGAAGCGAAGGATGAAAAGAGAGGCTGTGTGATACTTGTTACACAGCCACGTAAACCCGAGGGAGAGAGCATGATGAGTAAATATCGTTGACCGCATTCGTTTTCGCGCGCTCATCCGCCGCGCGCCGCGCCGATGACTCGGCGGGCCAATTGTTTTACGAGTTATTGTAACTACTTGTATTTTACTTTTTTTTATCCTCGTTGGGCTGTGTATACTCGCGTATTAATCGAGAATCGTCGTCATGTCAAGCAGAGGCAAGTCCGGTTTTCTTGACAAGCTTGCAAGTCGAAGCAAATCTGTCCTGCAGCAGTCTGGCAAAGTTAATAATGATGAGACCTGCAAGGATCAACCACCGACGATCTTCATCGATTGCGAGGTAACGATACGTTTATATAACTATATATTTGGCATATTTTAAAACGAAACGTATAACGTGTTAGAGGGCAGGATTTTAATTATTTCATTTAATTAATTAATAAAAATTTAACGATTACACCGCACGTCAGATAGCGCGCGCCGCCCGCACGAGATTTGGACAGTTTCGAGTATTTTTAGATCTTTTTATCTTTGATGACCCATACCCAAATATTTATGCTAACTATACTTGAGAAGATCGAGGAACTAATATTGGACATTATTTTTAAAAACTTGCAAGCTCAGAGTGAAAAGTCTCTCCAAGCAACATGTATGTACATCGTATGCGAGAACGCCATGCTTATAACTATATTTGCACGATTTATTCAGTATACGCAACGAGGCATTTTTATTGAAAAAACGATTTCGATTTTTACCGGCAGCTTATTGAATAAAATCAAATTCTTATTTTACTCAAAGAGTTGTGTACAAAAACGAAATAATATGTACAATTGCGCGAAGTAGGTGATTTTCGCACGAGCGAGTTTTGTCGAGGCGAGGATTAGGATCACCTAATACGCGCACGTATATTAGATTGATACATTTTGATACTAGTGTGAAAATGTGATTTTTTGACGCAGTTATTTCTTGAACTTATTTATACAATTCATTGTATAATTTTCGGTATTTTTAGAATTAACTTTTTTCATGTGAATTCATAGGATGAAGAACACATCTGGATGGATAACATGGACTCGGACAGCATCTCGTCGGAGGGCAGTTCAGGTTCAGCGGTCTGCCTTCGTCACCGGCCCAACTCTCACCAGCAGCTCTGGGACAAGGATGAAGTCATCCTGTCGCTCACCAATCTACCGGCCGGCGAAGCCGCTCTCGCCGTTCTCCCGACTCTCTGCGGCGAATCTCTGGACAAAGTCGCCGACGAGATAAAGGAAAAGACCGTCTCACAGTCGGCCGATCTCTCGGTCCTTATTCCGCGATTCGCCAACGGGTACGTTATAATATGCGCTCTATATTTATCTGCACGCGAGCGCGCGCTATCAATTCGTTCTCCAATTAACGCTCGACTGACGCGCGAAATAATTTCCGAGACGTAAATCAACATTTTTGAAGTATATAAATCCTCGCAAATCGCGCTAAATTTGTTTTACCAGAGCTTCGTAATTGGAGGACATTCAAACAACATTTGTAAAACGATCGTTCAAGCGCGTTATTCCTCTCTCGCACTTTTGCGCAATAACTTTGTTTTCCTTCAGAGCGTTTCGCTTATAGTTTTATAAGTATTTTGTAAAAACGAAGACCGCGATCGTGACTGTAGGCAGTAGCCTTTATTCGAGGAATTGAGTAGCCGTGATTAATGATGACTTGTTGAAATTCCAGCTGCATAAGGAAAGCGTCGCTGATAGCGGAAAACGAATCGGCGCTATCCTCGACACCAGCCGAGTTGATCGCAAAGTGGCCAAACACTTGCCTCCTCGTGGCTTGTTGGATAGGCCACTCGGAACTCGTGAAGCTCCTCTTGGAGAAGGGGGCGCAGGTCAGCTATCGCGACTCGGATGGACGGTAAGTTTATAAACATCAAAGGCTTGTACATCTATCTAATCATATCGCTGACGCACATGAACACGCAGAACGGCGCTGCACCTGGCGGCGAGCATAGGCTCGGTGAAGATAACGGAACTGCTTCTCAAGTACGGAGCCGATCCTTGCGAGTGGGACTTCAATCGGAAGTGCACAGCACTGCACTGCGCGGCTGCCGCCGGTGACGTAGCTACCGTGCAATGCCTCATCAGAGCTGGAGCCGACGTAAATGCCGGCTTGTCCGGCAAGAGTCCGCTGCACTACGCCGTTCAGAATAACGCCGAGAGCTGTGTTGAGGCGCTGCTGCAAGCTGGAGCTTCGCCAAACAACCCGCAGGTTTATGAATGATTTTTCGACGATAAACTCTATTAAGTATATAGCTGTTGGCCTAAATGCTTCAACTGTCCCCTTTTCATCAGGTATACACGGAAACCCCGCTACACGTAGCGGCGAGTCTTGGCTCGGAAGAATGCGTGAAACTGCTCCTCAGTCACGGGGCCGACGTCCGCGTGCAATTTGGAACTGCCCGGTCGACGCCGCTGCATTTGGCTGCGGAAGAAGGAAGTCCCGAGTGCACGAAGCTGCTGCTCGAAGCCGGCGCTCTGCCGGATGCGAAGAACTCCCGAGGACAGACGGCGCTGCATTTGGCTGCGCTGGCCCAATCCGCCGAGACTCTGGACATCCTGATAGCCGGTGGAGCCAACGTTAATGCCGAGGATGACAATGGCCGGAGTCCACTGCACGCCGCCGTTGCCAAAGCCGTCAGGGGAAGCGAGCTCGTTCGAGCCTTGATACAGGTTGATGAAAGATGAAAAAAAAAAGAAAGAGAATCAAATTGTGAATGCATTTTTTTGCTGCTTTTCAGGCGCGGGCTAGCGTCAACAAACCGGACAAGTTCGGCTACACGCCTCTGCACATCGCAGCTCTGAACGAGAGCTCGCCGATAGTCATCCTGCTGCTGACGAAAGGCGCGGACGTGACGGCGAGAACGAAGGGAGGCATCTCGGCTCTGAGCTTCATCGTCCGAAGAACTCCGGACGTTCTGCCGAGATTCGTCTCGCGACTCGATCAGGCGATCTCTCTGCACGACCACGAGCTCGGGGACGTCGACTGCGAGCTCAGACTCGACTTCAGGCCTCTTGTCCCAGGCGGACGGGGAGAGAGCGACCTTATGCTCTGTCTCGTCGAGGTCGGCCAGAGGCACATTCTGAAGCATCCACTCTGCGAGAGTTTCCTCCACCTCAAGTGGCTGAAAATCCGGAAGTTCTTCCTCTTCAGTCTGATATTCCACTCGATATTCGTTGCCATTTTCACGGGTTACATAGCCTGCACCTTTCTCTGGGAACTGCCGGAACTCAGCGACGTTCTATTCTGGTTCGTTCTACTCTTCACCGTGCTCCTCGCTTCAAAGGAGATCTTTCAAGTGGCCCACGGCATCTGGACTTACGCGAAGGGCTGGGAGAACGCACTTCAGTGGAGCGTCATTCTGAGCTCGGGAATGGTTCTAATTAAGCCGGTCGCCGACTGGCAGCACCACATCGCCGCTGTCGGTATTCTCCTCGTCTGGGTCGAGCTGATGATGATAGTTGGCAGATTTCCAATGTTTGGGCTCTACGTCCAGATGTTTACGCAGGTGGCCATTAATTTTTTCAAATTCCTCGGAGCCTACTTATGCCTCATCGTCGGATTCTCGCTTGGATTCAGCGTTATACACAAGAACTATCAATCTTTCGAGAATCCATTAGTCGGACTGCTCAAGACTATTATAATGCTGTCCGGAGAGCTCGAGTTCGAGGACGTGTTTTTCGATGACAAGCAGCCGATTTTGTACGCCGGTACATCGCATCTCATGTGGCTCGCATTCGTCATCCTAATCACGGTCATTCTGGCCAATCTGATGATGGGTTTGGCAGTCTCGGACATACAAGAACTTCGTCAGTGCGCCGGTCTTGATAGACTGATCAGGAGAGCCGAGTTGGTCGCTCATCTGGAGAGTTTGCTGTTTTCGAAATTGCTTGATTACGCGCCGAGAAAACTTGTCAAAGCTTGCAGAAGCAGTGCCCTCTTACTGCATTTGCCGCACCACTGCGCGATACACATTCGACCGAACGATCCTAGAGAAAAAAGATTGCCCAGAGAACTGATTAAGTCGATTTACCGTCTCGTGAGCGAGAGGAAAACGAAAAATAAATCTTTTGGAAATAATGCCTCGATTCGTAGTTTGAATGGAAACGGATATGGCTCCCACAGATTAAGTAGATTATACAGCAACTCGTCGTTCAGTGAATTCAACAGGCAGCAGCTTAGTGATTTGGCCATGGAATTGAAAAAATGTTCATTAACAATAGGGACAAGGCTTGATACATTAACTTTGAAAGTAGAAGCTATCGCTAAAGAAAAAGATGTAGCAGCCCAGTTGCAGGAATGAAAAAATTTGTTGATTATTTCAAATTATTTTGAGCTTACATTCATGACCATACTTTGAGGATCCATTTATGTATAAATATGTTTATTATATTATATTTTTAACTAATTATTATTAAGCGTAATATTTCCTAAGAACAAAAGAACTTACCAATAACTTGGCTCTAAAGCTCTCTCCATTCTGCAAGTGTATGCTTGGATTGACTCCTGGTATATCTGATAGAACGACATCTTCCACTTTTGCATTATTGATGACTTTTACAGACTTTTTCTCTGATAACACTGTATCGACTGCATGTAAAAGTAAGTCATTCTCAACAATATATGCCAGTTCGTCTGCAAGATGATCTTCGTTGAATGTTATCATGGCATCGGAGCAGGCATCCCATACCTATGAAACAAATAAGGTTGTGAGCAAAATTGTTTGAATTTTTTCTTAAGCGCCAAAACAAAAATATGGAAAGACAATACGTTTTTGATAATATATTTTTGTACAAATATTGAATAAACATTTTTCACTCGGCACTTGTGTTTTAATGATTAGGTATTCCAACAATTATAAAAATTATAATTTTCAAGTTTCCAAACAATTATTTTTAATAAAACTATTTTTTAGTTTACTTCACCTGCATTTTTCGAACAGGAGTGAATCGTACAGCTTCTATGTGCTTCCATGCTCCAATACTTGACAATAATACTCGTGTTTGTTTATTTAAAGCTACAACTCTATTGGAATACTGTTCCTTTGGTTCATATTTGAATTTGTTCCCTCCTTCGAGTAAAAGTATCCTTTTAGATTCGAGTCGTCTATTATTCGCTGTAAACATTAAATATTGATTTAGATAAACGAGCATGAACTATATTAGGTAGGCACATTGCAAAAAACATTGCATAACATAAACGCAACACTCGGAAATATATTGCAAAGATGAACAAAAAGAAACAGACCATACTGATACTCGATGAAATCCTTCGGAAATCAGCTGTCAAAATCGCATTGGCAAAAGTAATGCGATAATCGACGAGCATTGTCATTGTCACTTCGCCGACTGCCGCTTATTTAAAAATAAACAAAGAGGGCGAATCCTAACCTAAAGCGCAGGCCAAAGTCGTGCCGACCATGCCGCCTCCCGCGATGATGATGTCGTACGCCTCATTGTTTGAGCTGTCGCTGTGATTGCTTCTCGTGAGCTGTACTGGTCCAGAGAAGACGAAGCCTTTGCACTTCTTGCCAAAGAGAGCCAGGACACTGCGGGATAGCGAACGCGCCTCGACGATTGCAGCCATGTTTTCTCGCTGAGACGTCGTCCGCTATAACCGCATCAGAGGATATATGTGCACACACACGTCGTCGACAATTAATCTGCCCCGCAATTAATTCTCGCAATAAAAACAAAAATCTTAGCTGGTAGCTTGCCAGATTTTTTTAACAACTTGCCAAGACGAAGTTATTTTAAGGCAAGATGATGTTTTGATACTTTTGATCATTTCTTTTTTTCTCGTCAACGATTATATGGAAAATGCAAAAAATGTTGTACTTTGAGAATCTGGTATGAAATTTTATTATTATGTTTTTAGGTCAACCATGATCGATTTAATACATGCTCACTGGTTTCCTCTTGCTTCACAAGGGAACATTTACTCGCTGAGTACCTTGCGTTCTCCAAAAGGGTCTAACAAAGTTTTGGTGGCCTCTCTTAAACGTAAAATTTATTCCTTTGAATACAATCAACATTCTAAATGGCGATTAAAGCCTCTTGTCAAAGAGCTTCTTTTTACTTATATTCCAAGTAAGCTTAACTAATCCATGTAATGTTATTAATCATTGATATTTCTAATATTGCATGAAATTGCTAATTTAGATGGTGCCGAAATCATTGCCATAGATGCCTATAATAAATCGACTACTGGAGATGAATTCGTCATAGGTATAACTATTATGAAGCCAAGTGGGGAGACTTCTATTGAGAGATACTTAAATATATACACTGAGGGTGTAGGTGAAGGTGAAGAAAGTAATTCATTGGAATCAATTGCCCAAAATTGTTTAATGGTTGAATTGTCATACACACCTTATATGCTCTATCACACAGTCATTCCACAACCATCTGGCAATGAAGTAACTCAACTATTTCTGTTATAACCGGAAGAATTAACATTTAAATGAATAAAAACACAAATATTTGTTTTTCAGATTGTCTGGTTGATATCTGGAAATGACAATAAAATCCATATGATCAGAGAAGATAAACAAAATCACAGCTATACAGAATCACAATTAGAAAAATATTTTCCAGAATTGGACCAGCTGCAAGCTATTGCTTTGTGGATTGATATTTACTATTACGAAGAGTACAAATGGTATTTAAAAACTTGATATAAATCTTCCCTTTATTAATAGTTTAACAAAGCAAATAATTATAGGAGGCTCACTGCGATTTCATGTGAATGTGGTTTGTTCAAACTAGCTAAAATAAATGTTGAATCACTGGAAATAACT
>UCQR01087086.1:8750-23006 GCA_900474235.1 Cecidostiba semifascia | reverse complement strand
GGGAATTGCACCTGTTCAGCGGCAACTTCTGAGATTTTTACGAGGGCCGCGCCATCAAACAGTGTGCACCGCGCTGGGAAGGGGGGGAAAGGACTCGAGGAGCGATAAAACGCTCTTGTTCGCGCAAGATTAACGTCTGCGGTATAGCTTCGAGTGAGAGAGAGAGAGAGAGAGAGAGAGAGAGAGAGAGAGATAGTTCGCGGCAATACACTGCAGGTTCATTAGTCCTCTTGTAACGCTCTCATCCTCGCGGTTCCATTGTATATCGAACCGATATCGATTTTCTCACCCCCAATTATACACACAGCTCGGAGTAGCTATAGGCGATGCAGTATATACGTCGCGGGTAATGGCGCGCCCCCGCGCGCACTCGATGATGCGCGCCTTGTTGTTTCCTTCTCGCTTTTTTATTTGCGCGCCGCACCAGCTATATATACATAGCGAGGATTATTCGGCGTGACTCGATGGAATATCAAAGCGAGCACCAGTCCGGAAATAAAAAAAAAATCGTCGATAACTCTCGCTTCGAGTTGAACGAACTTTGCCTTTTTTTTTTTTGCAATATAGCATTCGCGTGGATCGTCGTAATGAATTTGACGTTCGATGCGATCCGCAGTGTGTAGCCGAGTGCTAAACAATGTGTGTACGAGTGGTATGCTAATAAAAACCGATGGAAAAACACTCGAGTCCTTTTTTTTTCTTTTCGTTCATTAAAATGCATCAGTTTTCAATAATCGAGCTGCGCGAGCGAGCTAGCGAGCGACAGTCCGAACCGAATTGATTTCCACGAATAACAACGAGCTGACACGCTTGGCTGGGAGGACAGATGTCAATTAATGATAGCGAACGCGCGAGGACCGATCTTCGGGGAGGGAGAGGGAATATAGCGGTGGCAAGACAGGCCGCGAAGCCAAGCAAAGCAAACTCGTGTCGAAGTAGCTCACGCCGCTCGCTGTGTATGTGTGTGTATACATATTCATCGCAGCTGTGTGTATACTGTATATACATAGGCGCGACCGTGTGTATAGCTATATATTTGAAAGAGTGATTGATAGGCCGATATAGCAGGGGGCGGTGGGGATGGGACACTCGCCGGTATCGATATTCGATGCTATGAAAATTTCATTATCGGTGTTATAATGATATAAAGGCGATGTCGCGCAGGACGAATGAGAGCGAGGGTGACGCACAGGGCTCGTCGTTGCCCCGGCCGAGCTGTCGATTAACTTCGTTAATTATTCGACGTTGCGCTCGCGCGCATATACACTCGCATAGGCTCGCTCTGACACAATCGTGTGCCCCGACGATGAGAGCGAGTCGTCGTCTGAATGCACTGGGCTCCGGTATTTTCAATCAGGTTTTAATAATCGCGCTCCACAGGGGGGAGTAACTTTCTTTTTCGGCCTCTTTTTGCCGGGCCGACTTGGATATATGGCCGAAAATGCTTTTCGTTTGGCGACGAGCTGCTATTGCAAGCTCGCAAGCGCTTAACGAGCGATGTAGACGCGCGCGCACGCGGTAATCGCGTGTCTAACAAGCTTGGTGAATTTTTATCATTTCGATTTGTATTTGTGCTCAGCAGGCGGCTCGTCGTCGAATCAATTATTCACGTAAATTGTCTAGTTACACACTTAACACTGCATCTGCTTTGAAAAAGCTCTCGGGTGTATAATATACAGCTTGTGCATATAAGATCAATGAAAGATTAATTAACTAAGTATAATTCCGTAAGCAATATAACGCTAATAATATGCTTTGTTTTTTTTTGTTTTTCAGGTGAGTTGAGCTTCGACAAGTGCCCCCCTATTTAATAGATGCTAAGGAGCGAAGTATGTATTTCGTGAGTAAGATGCTTTTCGAAATTACGAATTCATGCCAGAGTCCCTCTCTCTCTCTCTCTCTCTGTCCGGGCTCTCGTGAGTCTCGATAATAATTAATATCGCAATTACCTATCGACGAACTGAGCTCTCCTCTAACCGGCGCCGGCAAGTTTAAGGGCATCTTGTTAAACATTAAAATCGAAAGATGCCCGACGATGAAACATCGAGGAGAAAAAAAACGACCACGCACTTGTATATTATATTATATGATGAAATAAAAAAGGCAAAAAAAATTGCGACGACCGCATACGGATCAATATGGCGACGTTAATTAAAGATGCGCGATAGGTGTTGCGGCGCGGCGGCATAATTTAATAGCGCCATCATATTTCGAATGGCTCGACAACAGAAATATGAAAATCCAGCGCCGCGTTGTTAATTGACATCCGATCTGACAGTCCGGAGTCGTCAAATTGATTAGCGAAGAATGAAATTAGGATCGATTTTGAATGCTGTTCTCCGCGCGCGACACACCGCGTAGCGGTAAAATATCGGCAAATAATTAACAAGATCATTAGTATACAGCCTAATGAATGGCTCTCGGTTAATCGGAAAAACAAGCTGGAGACGGAATTTCGAAGGAGTATATACATGTATATAGGGCTAATACACTAATCAAACCCCCTTTGAAAGTTCTGCGCAGTCTGGCCGTAGCTTCTGTGCAAAGGGGGCGCGCGAATAAGGATACGAGCAGTCGCTGGGGAGCCCATCGAAACACATCGAAGCAGGAAGGATGGCTCGTGTTGTTTCTATTTCTCTCTCTCTCTCTCTCTCTCTCTCTCTCTCTCTCTCTCTCTCTCTCTCTCTCTCTCTCTCTCTCGGCATGTAAATTTCGCCGGTCGCCTTAGTTATATACGCGCACATCTCTCTCCACATACACAGAGAGACAGAGAGAGAGAGAGAGAGTCTGAGACCGCGGGAATCAAATCGATAGCGGACTAAGTTATACCTATCAGTCCAATTGTCAGTGTGCGCGTTGTGCTGAGGAGGAGGAGGGAGAAGGGCCGTGGTCGAGAGAGGGAAGAAGGAGGCCAGAGAGAGAGAGGATGTAACTCGCGGCGAGGAGGGATGGTGTATATGCGCACGGCATATAGCTTAATCACCCTCCCGTGGCGCGCTCGCGCGTTCTTCAAATCCTTCCCCTCTCTCGATCGACTGCTTGCTTGCCTTCCTGCCGAACAGCAGAAACAGAAGCAGCAGCAGCAGCAGCCCCTCTGGCCACGTCAAGCCGAGAGGCTTCTCTCCTCTTCCTAGAGGAGCGGCTGGCCGCGCGCTGCTACTCCAATAATCAATAATTATACTCAAATAAAGAGAGGGGCGTCTGATGCTGAGCGAGCGAGAGTGTGGAATGCTAGGATTGCGGCGAGCTAAGATAACGAGGGAGAGAGAGAGAGAGAGAGAGAGCTGAGCTTGTTGTGTATAGCACTGAATTCCGGATGCCAATTTGTTCGGAGTAAAGGTAGCTCTATATACTCTCACTCGATGTCTCTTCAAGGCGACCGCGAGACGAGATATACTGCTAAAAGTAGCTGCGAAGGCTGAACTGATTCCGATCGTTTTCCGATATCACCACTATACACTATACTTCTCGTCAATGGGTCAGCAGCATATAGTCGATATGGTTCGATCGGTATTCCCGATACTTTTCACGCCCACCGTCGAAGGCTCTTCTCTCGCTCTCTCCCAGAGCAACTTTGCAGCTGATTAGCTATACATGTTTGCGGTCCGCTTAGTCGCAAGTAAATGGAAAGTTTCGAGCAGGGGAGGAGGTCCCTCTGCATCTTTGATAAGGTTTCTATCGGAGCCGTAAGTTCGCGCGAAAGTTCGAGTATCGAGTTTGGAATCTGCGTAACTACGGGATGCTGGTGTATATATACACAGCGCGCGAAGAGCCTGTATACGGCATTATCGGCGTGTATAGTATACACAGACACTATACGTATACGCGGACGAGAGGGAATAATTAATTTTTCAAACAACTCGGGCCGCGTGATTGGAGCCAGCGCCGCAGTATATTCCTTTAATTAAACCATATAATTAGTCGGCAAGTTTCGCTGTGGATGAGGAAAGGATAAAGGGAAATTCCGCGAGTGAGAGAGCAAGAAATGACGGAGTATAAATCATCCGTAGCGCTAGTGTGTGTGTGTGTGTGCATCGGGGAAACAAAAGAATCGTATATAATACAGAGAGGGGAGGGGGAGGGAGGACTCGCGGTGGCAGCAGCGGACTTGGAAGAGTTTTCGAACGACGAGTATATAGCAGTACACAGCGCCGGTGGCACAGAGAGAGAGGGAGAGAGTGAGAGAGCAGTCGAAGAAGGTGGGGTTGATCGATGCAAAACCCGCTGAAAGTCGCGTGTCGCGCCGTCCTCCCCGCCTAATTAATCACCGTAGTATCCAATATGGCCAGGTCCCTTGGTCTCTCGCGACACGACACGTTTCCTTGCCCTTATATCTATACTGAACGAAAATAAATCGCGCTATCTAAATCAAGCTCGACGACGACATTGAACAACGACCCCCGATCGATCCGTAGCTTCTACACTTTTCTCTTTATCTCCTGCTCTCTCACTCTCGCTCCTTCATTTCTTAATATCATCATCATAATCATCGTGTATACTCCCATAATATATATCGTGAGATCCCCAGAAGTTGGAAAAATAAAATTAAAACAACAACACTCCCTCTTGCGGCTGATGACCGGCAGATCTTCTCGCGACAACGGGGTAAACAACGAGAGCCGGGGTGCAAGAAAGCGGCACTGTAGTATCTAGCCTCGGCTTGAATGAAGCAAGGAAGGAAGGAGGGGGCTCGCGCGCGCGCTCGAAAGAGCGAGAGGGTGGGCGTCTGCTTCGCCACTTTGGAAACTCTTGTGAAGTAGCGGGAATTCCGGGCCGAGCGCGCGCAATCCCTGTAAGCGGGTCAGAAACTTCTTTCGACCCTTCCTTCCTTCCACTTCCTTGTGTGCAGCGTCGGGGCTTGCAGAGCTTGCCTGAGGTTAGGGAAGTGCGTTTGTGTCTACTTCTTATTACCGGCGATGCTTTTCTCGCGACCTCTCTTCTTTTTTTTCTCTCGATGCTCGATTCCGGTTCGCCACTTTCTCTCTGTGAAAAGACACAACTGCTGCTGCTGCTGCTGCTGCTGCAAGAGTCTTCTCGAGGGGGCGGATTACTTTGTTGCGGCTTTTTTTCCTCGAGGGGATCGACCGTCGTGTTTTCCAACGGGGACGTTGTTGTCAGTATTGTTTGTTTTTCGCTTCTCCCTCTCTCTCTCTTGCTCTTCAGCACTATATATATATAGCTTTAATCAGGCCGCCAGCTGGGCAAGATAATTATGCGAAATTTAGGATGATTGATTTTTTCGTTGCGTGCAGCAGTATAGCAGTAGGTATAGCGGGCCACGAGGACGTGCACGTCGACAGAGAAATCAATCCGCTGTCAAAACGCTGAGGGGAAATTCGATCTTAACGAGCGATGCAGTAGCCGTGTGTATATGTATATATACACGGGCGCACACGAAATTTTCGTGCCGACTGCGCACGGCATTCAGAAGCAATTTAGCGATTACCGATGCTCCCGATTGCTCCGCGAGACTATTGACGAAGCAGCGGCTGCTCTCCTCATTCCATATCATCCACAGTTCAGTGCTTTCTCGTGTTCAACTTTCACTCTGTAATTTCTCCGACCAATGCGCGCGCGGATACTTCTGCCCATTGCATAGTCGATAATAGAATCGTGAACTGCCAGTTTTTTTTTTCTTGTACAGAATCTTCGATGACCACTTGTTTATTCGGCTGAAACCGCTCTCGGGCGAATTACTCATCACGCGTCAGGCAACAATAACAAGCAATAAAAGCTCCGTTTTTCCCTTCTCGCGTGACGTGCGCAAAAACGCTTTTATATAGACATCAGGTTACGTATAGAGAGAGAGAAGCAAGCGGCAGCAGCAGCAGCGACAGAGAGAAAGAGAGGGCGCCGCGACAATAAAGCGAACGAGCGCGCGCGCAAGAGCTTGCGGAACGTCGGCATGAATTCATATTGACACTTGTCTCCGAGATTTGCATTGTACATACATTGCGTATAACGGTAACACGTGACGATAGCGTGTACAAGAGGGCAATTGATTCAATCGAGCGCGAACGTCGACGTCGAGGTAGAGGAAGCGGCGCATCTCTCTCTCTCTCTCTCTATATTCATCGACTCTCTCTGTGTATGTGTATGTGTTTGAAAAGCCCGCCGTTCGAACGGATCGATGCCCGCTCGATACATTTAATCCCCGCGAGCTAGCTCACTATTCGCGCGCGCGGACCTAACGCGTACGCAATATCGATTCCGCAGTCACGTGAAACCGAACGTGTCCATAGTTGCACAAAGTGCAACCCCCGCGTCTCCGCTACTCGAAACTTTCTTATTGTTATTCTCGCTTCAAGCATCAGACACGTTATGTTATGTTCTTCTTAAAATACGGTTTCGAACGGGTATAAGTATATTTTATAATTCGCTGCTGTGTGCGGTGTACATATATACGCGAAACGAAAAGATAATAAACGGGCTTTTGGCGCGCGCGTATATAGCGGATCGATAATTTAAGGAACCCCCGAAAAATCGTCAGTAACCCGAGATTACGCTCCACCCTCTGCATACATATACGCGCGGCTCTTCCTCAAAGGGTTGCCTCCAGAGCTCTACAGGGCCACGTGTGTGTATAGGCTATACTACTGCGGAATCGCATTCTCCGTCCCCTTAACGAGTCCACTCGAAGCTCGAAAGCCGAACTGGAGCGATATTAAAATTAGAGAGACGGTTCTGGCCGCGGGGAGGAGGAGGAGGAGGAGTAGTAGGAGGACGGCAGGTATACGTATACACACATACATACGACGTTCGGGCAATATTTCGAGTGCGCGGGCGCAGAGAAAGGGCGAGAGATGGAAAGCGCGAGTGGAAGATTGAGGGAGAGTCGAATTCGCCGGGCCGTTACGCTGCTGCTGCTACTGTACGTATATATAGGCGAGGGTGGCTCCGCGATAAGGGCAACGGCTCTGAGACGACGCTGCCGGGGCAGATCAATGCCGAAAGGGTTGAAAACTGCGCGAGCGAGGGGATCGACGTCAGTCGAACTGATCGGCCGATAGGGAAATTTCGTTAGAGTTTCGTACGTACGTAGTACATACATATACTGTACAAGAGGGGGACGAGTCAGCCTGTAAAAGTACGATGCGTCACGCGCCGCGGCCGCCGTAGTCGTATACTACTGAGAGCGGTAAATCTCGTTTCAGACAACTCGCCATTAGCCGAGCGCGCGGCCGTAACAAGAGCCGCCGCCGTCGCTGCTGCTGCTGCTGCTTCGAATGAAAACACGCCGATATTTATTATTGCTAAGCTGCGGGCAGCCTCCGACCTTTACAATCCCGATCGTGCATGTATGTATATATTACAGAAGATTGGAGAAGCATCTGCTATCAATTCTTTCTCGCGAGAGAGCGCTCGAATACACATTTGAATATAATTAGCTATCGATTTTCCTTCAGTCGCGTGATGTTAAAATGCAATCATAAGCCGCGCCGGCTATATTTTAATTAATCTCTTATAATTATTTGCTTTATTTGCGCACGCGCGCACACACACCGGGCGGCTCTATATACTGCAGTCTATATACTCCGCGAAGCCCGCCGTCAATTGGCAGCTGCTTCAATTACAATAATTTATTCTCCATCTGACATAATGAAAGCTCGACTTGTGAAACTTAATTAATGGCGTTTAATAATTCCTCGAAAGTATTATACGTATATCCCACATATGAAATCGAACGCGCGCGTTCTGTAGAATGAAGTCCACTGTACAGCTCGCGAGTATGCCGCGCGAAGAAAAAGTTTCGCGAATGTCGGCTAATGAAACGGGATTACAGAGAGCGAGAGAGAAAGAGCTCAAATCAGCCGGGGTCTACTACTAATATCATATATAACGTATACACACGCGGGTTCGATTCTTCGATCGCTCGTATAGGTCGAACGAGGCCGACGCGCGAGGTTCATTATTCAAGGCGCAAATGATAAAAGAGCCGGCGTGGCTCGCGTGGAATAAAGACCTACTGCTGTACTATATGATGTAGAGGAGAGAGAAAGAAGCCCCTTCCTCGCGCGTGGTATTATAAAAAGGGTTATCGCGCGCGCCAAGGGGTTCCGCGCCAAAAGGAAGAGAAGTCGGCGGAACGGCGCCAGACATGGAAGCACACGTCAGAGTATTAACGAAATTTTAACCAATCAATGAGAAGTTCATTAGCCCGATATATACCCTCGCCGTTGCCGACTGCGCCCAGGCATCCGTCCGACGCCACTTTTGCCTACCCTCTTGTTCGAGCGGCGAGTAGTAGTAGTAGTAGTAGTAGTAGTAGTAGTCCGAGGCGCGCCAACCCTCAAACAGTCTTACCATCAGATCGCGAGTCGGCGATAATATAGTCGGCTCGCGGCCGTCTGAATGCCTGCCAGTTTTTGCTCGCCTCGATTTTTCTGCTCGATATGTACATGTGTCTGTATGTGTGCTTTAAAGCTTCGATCGATCGGAAACTTCTATTCGCCGTGTGCTAAACATTTTTGTATTAATAATTCACGATATCGCGAAGCGATAGTCGTCGAGTGGCGCTAAAAATCAATGCCGCGTATTATAAATTAATTGGAGAAAAAAAAAGGAATAATTTCTCCGATCGATTAAAGGTGAGACACCGTTACAATTTTTAACGAACACAATCGCGAGTAGCCTCTCTCTCTCCCTCTCCTGGGGAGAATTAGCTTCTCCGCTCGCGTTCTCTTTGTGAAGAGAGAACACACATGCGCGTCATCTCTGTCTGTCGAAAGGGGCCCCCGCCGTCACATTAGTTATTCCCTCGGCCGAGAGAGCGGGATTCTCACGAATACGTTTTTTGCGCTGTCATTTGTCTCCAATATCTCTCACCACCCGCACTCTGACGTCCTGGCTTGCCCCGGCCGGAGAGAGACAGAGATACAGAGAAAAAGAGAGAGTCCCTTCCTTCCCCCCTCTTCCATATCGTATACACACACATATAAATATAGACGAACTCGCTCTCTCTCGGATGTATCGAATATAAGCTGCGCCGGCAAAAAGAGTCGAAACGCAAAGGGGGATCTCGCCTAAGTGTCGTCATGGCGTCGTCGTCTCTCGGCTATACGTTGCCAATCCAGCACACTGTGCTCTTTACATCGTGTAACGCGTTGATACAATGGGTGAAATATTAATTATAGTTGATTCGTATTACTCGTATCACCTGCAAGTCGGTTTTGCGTTTAATTAATGCTTCATCATCGTCGCTGCGGATTCTTGCGGATATGATGTGAAAATAGCGCGCATACTCGCGTTGATTAGGTAAAAGTCAGTCTCAAGGCAGCAGCGCCGAGAATTATAAAATCGTCGGACGATCGTAGCATCACAGAGTATACGCGTGTCTGTGTGTATGTATGTGTATTTATAAATGGCAACGCCGCGGGGCTTTTCTCCGCAGATGATGCGAATGAGACGGGCAGAGAGTGGCATGTGCGAAGAACGAACGAAAGCTGTGCCCGCGCGAGGGTGGTTAGCTGGAAGAGAGAGAGAGAGAGAGAGAAAGATTGCCATTTAAAACCGCGACGAGCTACGAGCTAGGAGAGAGAGAAAAAGAGATTTGCATTCGCCGCCAGCTTTGTTGCTTCTAAGGGGTGGGTATTACGAAATACGTCTCAGTGCTCCTGACTCGCGCGCAAAAAGACGATATACCTATACGTTATGTGTATAATTGAAAATTTAAACGAAAATTAAAAATGACGCTGCCAAGAGTTTAAAAATACGCGCGCGCGATTTTTGAAATTCACAATTGTTATGATATCGAAATTTCGTATTTTTATAAAGTGTTGAATAATGATTCACGAGTCTCGAGGTTTTTAATTAACATTTTTTCCCGTCAGACAGTAGAGCTTCGCGCTTGTATTATATCCAGAAAAAGAGGCGAAAAAACTCTTGCAAATAAACTGGGCGGAAAGTTCGAAGGGTGTGTGTTGCGCGCAGAAAATAATAATCTAACGGGAGACAATGGCTCTCGGCATTCGATCATCTGATAATTAGCGCTATCGCGAGGCTCTCTCTCTCTCGGATCCTGGAATTTCGCCGAGCGAATATCTCTCTATTCGAACGTACTTTTCCCGTTGCCTCGTCACGAGACACACTCCGCAGCAGTAGCAGCACAGCCCGAGCCAACTTTCTCATTAGTCGCGCGACAATGCAACAACGTTAGCGGGCTATATCTGCCAGAGTATAATAACCTGCGTGTGGTGTGGCTTCAGACGACGATCGCCGATTGTCGCGCCCACACACCTATATACACCACCCTATCCTATTCTTCGCGCGCGGCAACCCCTCGAAACACACACACACACACACAGCAGTAGCACGCTATGTATGTGTGTATTGTATGCACAGTTGGAGTCTTATACACACGCGAATATCGCGTGCGCAAAAATCATCATAAATGTCAGATTATCGAGCGCTGCTGCCAATAAGTGACGAGCTGGCAGTTATGTATATACGCCGTATATAGTCGGCGTCGATCCGCGAAAGCTGCTGATTATGGAAATAAACGTTTGACGCGACCCCATTGACTGCGGCTTTCAGCTCGTCACTATATATATATATATATATACGAGCTATAGTGGTATATCAACTTTTCCGCTTTTCGAATCTACCTATCAATATACGAATGACTCTGGCTTTTTTCGTATGGTAAAGTTCGAGGACGTGTCAGAGAGTATACACGTATAATCCGATATATAGGCGAAATCGATCGATTTTTAATGAATAAAATTTCCGGCTGTCCGAATGATCGAGCGAAGATTTTTTATTAAAAAATTCGCGGCTCTATCTCTCGATGCGGCTATTATATAGTACAGCCGTATGGTATAAAGCGAGCAATAGGAGACGCGGCCATTGTTTCTCCCGCTCCGGAGAATTACCACCATAATTTTTTGCTCTCTCCTTGAAAGCGCGGTAACGCTGGTGTGCGCCGGCTAAAAAGAGTAATATAGGTGAATCGCGGCTACGGTGGTAGCGGCCGAAAAAAGGATGAAGAAGAAGAAGAGAGTATAGGAGAGGCCGCGGCGAAAGAGAGCAGCTTTGGAGAGTAGCTATATACATATAGAGAGTCCGGTATAGAAGAGAGAGAGTGAGAGAGCGAAGCCGCACCGCAAATTTCACCCAATATTACGCACGCTCGGATGAATGTCTCGATGTCCCTGTGGTGCAGCAGCTTCCGCTTTTCCTTCTGCCGCTACTCGCCATTCCGTTTCTCTCGTTTTAATATTTCTCCGGGCGAATGCCTCGACTAATATATGGCTTCTGGTGAAGCAGCAGCAGCAGCAGCAGCCGTGGCGGATATATAGGGAAAGAGTAGGGGAGCTAGACTGGCCACTGAGTATCGCATACGTATTCATACAGGCGCGCGAGCGCACACTCGTCGTAATGCAAATCAACGATGTATAGGTATATGTGCGGTTAATATTAATTCTCGGGCTCTCACATGCCTGATCGAGTTTCCCCGCCAGCGCCTCTCGCTCATGCTGCTATACTGCTGTAGTTATATACGCGCGTTCTCGGAAGTCGGATGCAATCGCCGGAATTTCCCTGCTTCCTCCTATATTCTCGCACCCCGCCGCTCCGATCCATTTCGAGTCAATGCGTTTCGCTCGCCATGTACTCCCTTTCTTCCTCTCCTTCTTACGCCCCAGCGTATTTTCAATCGCGGCTACTCTGTTACGTGTATGATGTATATATATGATGTATTTATTTATGGATTTTGCTTTGGAAGCACACATATAATACATACAACCACGTCACAGAGAGTACATAAGCTACTGCGTGTTTTATCGTATATGTATATACCGTATATAACAAAAGTAGCTGCTCATTTATATATAAAAGAGAGCGCCTTTGAAAAAGTGGGTGAAGTCGCGCCGATGTACTTGGACACGTGTCCAATCGATTTTACAACGGCGCATATCAGACGACAATCGGCTTCTTCGATTCTATAATGCGCCCCCGCGCGTCGCTGTCCATTACGCTGCCTCAAGTCTCGCGCTCGTATACATGTATATATAGGTATATAACGCGCGGCTATTATTATTCCGTGCATCGCTGCCGGCCATAAAATGCTTATAAGGAATTATTCAGCCCTCGTGCACATTGATCGGAAAAAGCAGCATCGACGAGCAAAGCTGCGGCGCACAACAACAGTGAGACAGAGCGAGGCGGCTGCCGAGTATAATTAACGAAAAATATTTCGGATCAGCGAGAAATAATTCAGAACTGTGCTCTCTCGCGCCGCCGCCGTTTCCATTATAAAGGCAATATAACCTGGCGTCGCGTCTCTCCCTCGTTACAAGTGTGCTCGTCGGTCCTCTCATAATCTGATGTGTATTATACGACTGAGCGGTTGTACGCGCGGCCGGCCGGCGCCACGCGCTAAAAGAAAGAGAGAGAAAGAGAGCACTGTACCCCCCTTCGCGTAATAAGCATAAATCCTCCGAGGCTTATCTGGAGTCGGCCAGAAGAACGCTAAAATAAAATATCACACGTTCTGGCTTTCTCTCTATACCCTTCCACTGCCCTATAGCGCCGTTGTTCTTGTCGTTGTTGTAAAACGTTACGTTACGAGAGGTGCACACGCGTGTATTATAGCGCTTGCTTCCACCTTCGCGCGCCCTCAGTTCCGTTCAACCCCAGCACGCGTGCGCTCATTTTTCTCGCGCTCTCGTTCTCAGGACGATGGGTATTGTTATATACCAACCTGTTCCAGCGCGTGCTTTAGGTTATTCTTTCGTTTACACCGCTTTTTTCTTGAACGCGTACAAGTGCGCTCTCGATCGAACGAGCGATACGAATCTATTGTGCGCCGTTAAACTTTGCGCGCGCCCTTTCGCCGCGCGGCGAAACAAAAAGTTGTGAGAGCTTTTCCTCTGGTATAAACGGGTACTTTTTAGCCTGCCCTGTTGTGTGACACTTTAGAGGACTCGTAGAGTTGAGCATCGTAAGAGGGCTTTTGTATAACGTGCGTGCTTGACTCGTGTTGGGAAAAATTAAAAAAAAAAAAACATTTATCGCACCTCCACGTGGCGCGTCGGTATATTAAGCCGTGATTGAATGCCGCACACTTGCGTAAGACGTTGGAATATAAATACACTGCGTGTACCCCAAAGCCGTGTAATGAGGCGAACGATTTCGTCGCGGGACAAAAGGTCTACCGCATCTTCCTAGCCGGAAAAAAGGAGTATCAAAAAAATAAGGGGGATGCAGTCGAACGAAAATCCTCTGATGGGGAGAGACACAGTATAGAGTTAGACGCATGCAGGAGAGGAAGAAAGCGCGTCGGCGAGGGTATATAAAGCGGGGAGAAAGAGAAGGGTTGCGAGTCCGATCAGTCATTAGACAAGTGGGTATTCGCATATATCGAGTTGTAAAATCGATAGGGGTGTCCGTTAGCCGTGTATCCTGTAAGGAAGCAGCCGAGGGGGTGTAGTGGGGATGAGATGCGAGCGACTGCACGCCACCTTCTCGCCTCGCCGCTCTCCGTCTTTCTCTTACCCCGTTCGCTCGCGAGCCGCATCGCCGCCTCACGTATAGCGCAGCAGTGTGTACCACCCCATCGCATCACGAGCCCCCTCGCGCTCTCTCTCTCTCTCTCACTTGCCATATTTCCCCTTCGACCCCTTTTGTTGCTCTCCTCCTCCTCCTCCTCTGCCACCCGCTGCTTTCCACCCACAAGCCACAGCAGCAGCAGCAGCTCGCTGGCCGTCAAACCACCCTCGGGCCGAACTTTCTCTCGCTCACTCGCATCTCTCTCATTCTCTCTCTCTCTCCTCTTCCTTTTCCATAGGCATCCTCCGAACGTATCCAGTCCTTGCATATTAATCCTACCCATAATTCCCACTTCCAGTTTCGGCAACCCTTCGGCTTTCTCTCTCTCTCTCCTCTGCCAGCCGCTCTCGTTCGCTCAGCAGAATATAAGCGGGAGAAAGAGTCGAGAGAGATAGAGAGTGAGACTGGCCAGCTATCGATTGGGCTTTCTTTCTGCGTGAGAGAGAGAGAGAACACCCGGCTTTTAATTGGCATTCTCCTGCGGCGAGAAGAGAAGCGAAGCGGAGCCGGCCGCGGGAGAAAGAGACGGGTGCGAGAGAACGCCAGAAATGAGATTAAGAGAGAAAGAGGGTGAACTGCGCTGGAAAGAGAGCGAGAGAGAGAGAGAGCTGGCTCAGCCCAGGTATATCTGCCGATTTTCCTTTTCCCGCTATATATAGCTGCTTTTTTCCGCGCCCGCTTCTTTTATCTTCACCGCGTACATTTTTA
>UCQR01087077.1:1161-35167 GCA_900474235.1 Cecidostiba semifascia | reverse complement strand
CATCTCTCTCTCTCTCTCTTATACTCATATACGAGCTAACGCGCGCTGGTAATGGCAATTGCGCAAAGTGTGCCAGCACTTGTTTTACGGTTCGTTTGTGGCCGGCGCCGGATAGGCCTTTTCTCTCCCTCTCTCACTTTGCCTCTCGCCTGCAGGGGGTATAACGATCGGTAATCCGTTGCGAAATGAAGCTGCGACCCAGAGGCTCGACTGCACACGTGTATAGTCCTGGTGGACGTCAACTCTCGTAAACACAAATCTCGAGTTTTGCTCGCAGCGAAATACGCGCTTTTTAAATTGCTCAGAGTGAAAGAGGGTTTACGCCGCCGCCGCTGCTGCTGCTGGAGAATATCGCTGGATTCCTGCGCAAATGAAAGCTCTTTCATCAAACAGCTTTCGTAATTGCGTCCTGGAGTTTATAAGCATACATACAGAATTAGTTTGAGTTTTAAGTAGATAACGTCGCGCATTGTTCAGACCGCGTCGCGAAACTTTCTCCCTACTGTAGCGCCGCGCGATGAATTGAAGTGATTTAAACCGCGAGTAAAAATGTCAAACTTGTGTAACTTGTAACCGTATTCTAAGTTGTATTTAAAAAAAGCAGGGTGACGTGTCTCGTATAGAGGAAAAAAGAAGGCGTCGAAGAAAGCAGAGAAAGAGAGAGAGAGAGTATCGGTTCGACATTGGCCTCCCGCCAAAAAGCCGCTTGGCGTTACGCGATATTCCGTATGCGAATCCTTCTAATTTTCAAAGCAACGACGAGAGCGACCTTCTCACTCCCACGCTGCTGCTCTTTTTTTCTTCTTCTTTCTTCTCGCACACTGCATTCTTGTTTCTCGCTTTGCCGGCGTTGTCAAAGCTGGTATATTATTATTAGAAGAAGAAGAAGTAGTAGTAGTAGTAGTAGTAGTAGTAGTAGTAGACTAGAGGAGGGATACAACTCGCGGGTTTTTCTAGCGACGCGCGCGTTCAAGGATGCAGCGAGTATGCGAGAGCTGACTGCGACAAGGTCGTCTGCATGGGATGGGAGCATGTGGCGGACGCGAGAAGCAATGGCTTTTTCAGGATGAAACATGAAACTGGATTAGCGCCAGGCGTACATCTGATTTGCATGAGAAAATTTATTCTCCTCGTGCGCGCACATTAACGTCGATAAGTAATTGTTTTTCCGCCGGCAGTAAAAGAGCGCGGTCTTTAATAAACTATACGCGCGCGATAAACTTTACGATTACGAGGATAAAAACTTTATCCTCATACGCATCATCACGGCATAACAACGCGGCCCTTTCGAACAATAAGAAAGGAGGCTGGAATTTTATTAAAATCCTCTCGCCTTAAGCGCTGTGAAATTGAATCAGAAAGCAATCCTCGTCTAATAATCTCGACTCGAAGACTGCACACGCAACAGTAGCAGTAGCTGGTAGCTGGTAGCTGGAGTCATCATATCGCATCCCGCTTCCTCAATTTCCAGCCGACACATTGAATCGCGCTCCCTCTCTTTCGAACACACAGTGCACGCTGGGCAATTTGCATAAAGGCGATGCGCATATAGGTACATATAGTCGTTCGCGTAGTTCACACGTGCGGGGTTTCCTCTACTCGTTTTAAAGTATCGAGCGCTAGCTATACAGCGCTTACGTAACTGCGCGATACTTGGCACGCTCTCGCCTTGTTTGCCAAATCGAGCTTTACTTATTCTCTTCGCTCCTCATCGCAGTCCTCGTCGTTATAATAATAAGGTTATACCATAACCCCATCGCCCCTTTCAAGTTTGACGGAATTCAAGCCTATATATTTGAATATGTTTTAATTCTCTTATTGCAGGAGGAGGCTCCGAGAAGAAGGAGAAGAGGAGTGCAGGGGCTCAGCGAGCAGAAGAGAAGACGCAGGTCCAATCTAGTCGAGAGCAAGGCCTACACTGTCATCAAGGTAAGCCTCGGAATCAGCCTGAAAACAGTATACTGCAAGCATTTAAAGTTCCGAATCGATTTCGCGCCAAGTATATAAATAAAGAGCATCGCAAGAGAGATTCAATTTCCGCCGCGAGTAGGGAGCTCTTTGAATTTCATTTCTCGGCGCAATATTTTTTTTCCCCTGTACTACGCGCTGTGTATATACTCTTATCTCTTATTATACGACGGCTACGGCTATTTCGGATACGTCAAGCAGAGGGACGTACGTCCTCCTTTGGAGTAGTCGTGAAATCCTGTGATTTACTCGAGCGACGCCTTGGCCGTCGCGCTTTGATCTCCGCGGGACCGAGAGCTCTTTAATTTTCCGAAGCGGACACGTAGCGCGCTAGCGTCATTGAGCGCGCGACACGAGAGCTGGCATTTCCATTTACTTGCCATTCATCCAGCCAAAACTTTGTTAATATAATTACATCACCTATACGCCATCAGCCAGATCCGTTTCTTTTCCGTCATCGCAATTTTTTTCAGCTCGTAAATCGGCTATACTAATAAACATCAGTAGCTGAGCTCCACCCTTTGCGAGTACGAGCTTCAGACTGCTCGCGATCGTCGCGTTCTTTTTCCCTGATGCGATCACGATGGCAGGCGATTGTATATAAATAGTTTATATTTCTTGGCTCCTGCTTGTCGCATCGCGGCGCTGGCGCGCGTTACTAATGAAGAAGTGATAAATCCCGTCTGGGGTCAGGCGCGACGCGCGGAATTTACGAGCCTTCTCCGGCAAACTCAGTGTACCGATTATAATGAATTATTGGGTTATTACGAAATTTAATCGATAATATAGCACTGACGCAAAGCTCGAACTTTTGGAATTTATATAAGAATCGCACGTAGAGCCACCGACGCGACAAAGTCTCTTTCGCATAATGTTGAGGCTATAAAATCAGACATTTCAATAGCGCGACAGGCCGACGTACATCATCGCGGAAAGTATAAGCCGGCGAGAGAGAGAGAGAATCGAAGGCAGCCTTATAAATTTATTGAATATAAAGTCTCTCATCCCGCCGCCGTGTCTAATAACTCAACGCTAGAAAATGCTCTCCTATACTAAACGAGCGGCTCGTAAGTCACGGTGGCTATATAGAATAACAAGTTAAATAAAAATCCAGTCCAATAATCGAGCATCAAGCATCTTCCTTTGCCGAGCCTTCAGTTCAGTTGTGAGATTAACGGCGGGCCGATCTATCGACACACTGGCTGTCCGTCATGCATCGAGAGCCAGCGAAAAATACAATGTATGAGCTGTATATGTACAGTAGAGATGAATTGCGCAAAGCGCGCAGCTCATCCTCTTGCAGCTTTTATACGCTTTTAAAAATAGCAACAAGATATAGCTGTCTATTGCGGGATCCGAGCACAAAAGGTGGGAAATAAAAGTTTTTCAATTAAACTTTTTGTCGAGAAAAGGCACTTGCTAATTGCATGCTTAACGCTTTATCTAACGGCCAGGTGAAAATGCTCAAAGAAGCCGAAAATTTCGTTTTATGCGGCCGCGAGCATGCAGGCGCGATAACAATGGAAAATCGCGGCCATTCTGCTGCAGAGCCGGCGAGTATAATAACGAGCTTGAATCTCACGGGGCAGGAGGCGCGGAACTTTTACGCGTTGATAATCGCTTTAACAAGAAACTAATTAGTTTTTTCAAACTATCGTCGGCTACACGTCGGACTCGAGGAAAGTTTCGCGCGAGACTCTAGGAATAAAAAGTATATACCTGTATCCACCCGAAACCTCGAAACATGAACAACAACAAGAACAACAAGAGCAATTCGTCAAAGCATTCAATTTGATTTTGCATCAGCCGGCATCGCCACATCCCTCCAGCTCTCCAACTATTTCTTCCGCCGGGGAGACGACGACGACGACGACGACGACGACGACTAGTCGGGGTATATCGAATCCGATAGCGGTAGCAGTAGCTAAACGCGCAATCAGTTTCGGAGCAAGAGGAGCAAATCGAATTTTCGCCAGTTGGCTTGGCGCACGTGCGCTAATTAAAAGCTTGCGTTCCCTTTCTATAATTATATTACAGACGAGTCACGTCGACGAAAAAGAAAAGAAAACAAGTCGACCTGCTTTTCCGGCTGCCGTCAAAGTCGTCGCGTCATTAAAATTACAAGACACGACGAAAGGCGAGTACGTACGTACGCGTGTATTACGATTATGCGAGCTGGCTTTTGATTTGCGCGCTGAATCGTTCGAGGCTTTTCATCGCAGCAGATATAATCAAAGGGCTATAAAAGAAAGTTTCGCTGCAGTTTTAACTTTACCGAAACTTTCTTGCCTGCAATGCCTGCATTCAACTGATATGCCATTTCTTATTTACGCGAGAAGCCGGCGTAAATTACTATGCGCAACTGCGCGCAGCCCGGCGCTCTCTATACTTTTCGCGAGAGGCTTGATACAATTTCTTCCTTTTCCTTTTTCGCCGGCCGCAAGTGATGAAAGCAGCAAGTTTCTACCTTTCTACGCGAAAAAGAAAAGCTCCGAATGGGTTCTCAATGCGATCGAATGATTCTTTACTGTGCAATTGTTTATTATACGCTGCATCAGTATGAGAGCCGACTTGATCGACAAAGTTTCAGCTCGACTGGCCTTCTTTTATTTTCCCCCCGTCCGCCGCCGAGATTCGGGAATTACCCGCGGAGAAGAAGAAGAAGAAGAAGAAGCTCGCGTCGTCGCCACGGAACGACCAGCCCGGAAATAAAATGCAAATGGACCGGTGGCGAATAACAAAGCTCAAAAATATCAGCTCAAAAAAGTTGGTCGACAAATTTCCCGGCGATTGCACTTGTACAGGCTTACAGCTCGATTGCTCGATTGGCCGGCTGCTCTCTCTTTTGCTACGAGAGCTAGCGATATTTATGATATAGCTGCAAGTCAGAAAAAAACTTCATTTCACAATGTGAACTCCCGGCCTGCTGTGTCCTTTACACACTCATCGCACACAGTGATGTAACCGCCGACGTATATAATACGTA
Organism: Cecidostiba semifascia; assembly: GCA_900474235.1. Lineage (NCBI taxonomy): Eukaryota > Metazoa > Arthropoda > Insecta > Hymenoptera > Pteromalidae > Cecidostiba > Cecidostiba semifascia. Next base: position 30,213 of record UCQR01087077.1, on the reverse strand, counting down.
AGGGCATATGCAAGACACGCGCACCTACATTCGACCATTCGACTATATGCTCTCTCAACGTGCACAGCGCATATAGCCGCAAGTTTCTGGCAAGAGCAATGGGTCATAATTTACGATTTATTATCCGGCTCGCTCGCGTCGCTCGTCCTTCCTCCCTTTATCTCTCCGAATCTGTGCGCACTCAGCCAAGCGTTATTTTTCGGAGTCACGATCCCCGGCGGACGGTTTTTCATTTTCCAAACTGTATACACAATGGGCGTCTCGGGGGACTTGGCCCCCATATGCCCACAGCCTTGTCGTTTATTAGCGGACAAATCGTTCTCCCTCTCTCTCTCTCTCTCTCTCTTTACAGGCGCCTACTGCGACGGATGATCGTAGCGTCGATTGTTTCGCAAATCCTTCGAGGCATAGCATCTTTTTTACGCGTACAGTACTTCTGGGAGTTGTTTTTAGGTCGCGATGAATTCCGAGTCGAACGAGCTCTGCTTCAATCAATTTAAAACAACAGCAGCGTCAGCGAACAAAGCCACTCAGCGTCTCATGAAACTCCATCACAGATATGATAAAAAGAAGCGCGCCGTAAAGTTTAATACTCGGAGACGTCGCTGGCAATCCTGCGTCCGCCAGCTTTTTAAATTTATCGCGCGCGACATTTTTCATTACCTAATTACCGCACGCAAATTTCATTCTCTCTCCCTGATGGGCCCTAGCTGGGGAGCAATTCGTGGCTTATATGTATCGGAGCCTCCCCCGCCGAGCGAATTCCAGCCGTGTTCGATTGCTTACTAATTTATATCGGATATACTCAAGTACGACGACACTGAACTATGGGAGAGAGAATTGAGCGTAAAGCTCGCTTTACGAGTGCAAGTCGTTCAAGTCGGCGCGCTAGTCATGAAATGCAAATGATAAATTCTAATTCCACGTAACGGGCGAAACTCTCTACTGCTACTGCTTTACTGCAGACTGCGTCGGGCCCGCAACTAGAACAAGTTGCGGTGTCTTGGCTAGATAGTTATATGAAGAACGCGAATTTATAAGCTTTCGGAGGGGGTTTATACGAGAGATGGAGCTTGTAATGAGGATGATTTTATCGGGGAAGATGCAGCTGCAGCGCTCGATCGTTAAGTTTTAGCAGAAAATTGCAGCTTTTCTTACTTTCTTCGATCGTCCGCCAAGTACGTATAATATAATTTTATTTCAACTAGCTGCAACTCTTACTTATGTTACAATTCTGACTCGTATCAGTTTGTGAAACATCGATGTTATCGTTTTCACATCTTATTATGCGGAGCAATATTCCGAAAGGACAATGCGGACGTGGAACTTGTCATCAAGACGCGGTTCGCGTTAGCGTATATACGTTTATTGCAGTAGGTCAAGGAGATATATTATAAGAAAATGTTATAACAGCTTTCTTTGGCTGCGATACCCAGCTCTCGTGTTTAATACGCCCCGGCGCGGCGGTATATACTATATATACTTGTATATTCAAGGATATTCGCTTTTGTATATAATGCTTATTTCCCCTTAGCGCGCGTTTGTTGGCCCGATAAGAGCATTGAATGGGATGCATTTCGCAAAATTTAAAGGGGAAAGCCGCGTAGACATATTATATTATATGCGCACACTTTGTTCTATCTTCGAATGTCTGGCGATTTGTCCAGCTAATTGCGAGCATCTGGGGCTATATACTTGCAGCGGTGTTTATCCGCGCTTCGTTAAGCCCTCTCCCTGATGTGTGTTGTGTGCTTCCACTATAGCTGCATCTTTCTCCAGCCGATGCAGTTGCGTGTGCGATACTATATACAAGTTTGGGATTTTCTCGACTTAATAATTGCCTGCAGAATGTTACATCAGTACAGGAAAATTTCTAGATAAGCTGATGATAAATTATGAATTGTTGGCCGTGTGATGCGGTTCCGGAAAGTTGGCCTATATGTATATTATACTGCCTGGGGAATTCGCGCGGTATTAATCATGGTTAGTATATGTCCATTATGTATGATGATGGATTAGTAATAAAGCTATATTGTAATAAGCCGCGAATATGCAGCTGTATTGATAACTTTGCGGAACTGTTCAATTAACTACAATGTTGGCATAGTTTGCAGCGCGGCGCTCGACGCGCGCTGTTTCAGTATTTTCGTGTAGTACGGATTCATCAGGGCGGACGTAATTTCGTAATTTCGTATAGCGAGCTAACTTGCCTTTTGATATTCTCTGCTTTTATTGTATCCTTCGCCTTAACCTCTATAGCTATACGTTTATTTACACATTTTCTAGACCCTTTTAATTATCTCATCGTTGCGCTAACAAAAGATGAGCATGAGCTATACTCAATAGAAATATAGAGAATTCAATAGAAGCATGCGCAAATTAACCGTACCGTAAATCTCGCAAAAACAAGACTCGCAAAATAATCTTTTATTCGGATACATATCATGGAAAAAAAAGCAAACAACTCCAACCGCGAAAAAAAGCATCAACATCAGCCCTCGAGCGAAACACTTATCTCTACGCAGGACGCGAAATCCGCCGGCGCTACTTAATTAGCTTCGGGCGTAAATATACATGTATGTGAATATTTCGACTATGTACGTATATAATATAACGAGATACGCGGTCGCACTGCTGCTTGTTTATTTTTTAATGAGCAAACAGAGCAAACTACTGCATGCATGCATCTTCGCGATGGTGCAAGCCAGTAGGGTACTAACCGCTTACGCGCATCGCCATCGAATATTCGAATAATCGCGAATCTACTTATAGTTCGTAAGATAAATACTTTGTGAAATCTCTGTGAAGGAAGCTCGGGCGGCTGCGGCGCCTCGTAAATCAGCTTCTCTCCGCCGCCGCGTGTTTATTCCGCGCACCATAATAGCTCAAATACTCAAATGGAATTTATGATCCCTACTAGCGAGCGACTGCGCGACTCGAAACTTTTTCCCGAGAGAAACTATTGGTTTAGTTAGCATAACTTGAGCCCCCCCGCGTCGCACTTTTCCATCTGGCCCTTTATCTCGCACACACGTCATACACGTATAGATGCATTAGCCGAGGCCGATAAGCCGTCGAGTTTTCCAACTCGGGCAGCGCGAAGCTTAATGGCTCGACTGTCGCGTGTATATTAAGAGAGAGAAAGAGCGAGTTGGCTGCTTATTATTCATGGGCGGGATGCGGCGGCTGACCATAATGCGACGCTACTACTTAGCCTCGCTAGACAAAAGAGATTTTATTAACTTCTTGGCTTATCGACTATTCATGCTCGGAGCCAGGAGCTTCTTATTAACCGCGGTCGAGCTGTCGATATTGGCTTTTTTTTAAGACTGAAGGAAAGGGGCTACGAGTGGAGGTACAAACCGGGGAGTAGATGAGTATATAAAAGTTGAAAAAATAAAGGGCAGGATCGCGGCGTGTAACAGAGTCGATAGACAAACTGACTCGTCACGCCAATGTCGGCGGTGTTAATTGCGAAAAAGCTTCTTTAGAAAATTGGGTCACATTATTTTCGCTTGATAAAGCGAGCTCCCTCAACCCGCGCCCAATTACTTAAGCCGTCCTCTCATGAAATATTCGTCCGGCTTTGCCAAACTCGCGCGGCGGTCTTGTCAAGTTGCAACTTTATATCGAGCAAATTTTTAAGAATTTTGCAATCTCCCCCCCATTTGACTTTAGCCAAAGACGCTTAATTTTGATAAAAATTGAAATCGTTGGATTATCTGCGGCAAACAATCAACAACCCATTCTGCACTACTCCAACAAAAGCTCCGTGAAACGTAATCAGATTTACCAGCATCAGTGAGAATAACTTGATAGTACATACTTAAAATAAATCCAATTATTTCCAGCTTTTCATCACGGCACGGCAATAAGTGGCGTCAAAAAATTGTCCCACAGAATGATAATGGGCGGGAATTTCAAAGCTAACGAGTCATCCATTATACCATTTATTTCTCGGCCGCATGCACTCGAATAATTTCGCAGCTTTTCGCACGCCGAGAAGCTGCGCCTCATCTCTCGAGCGGAGAAAAGCAGAGGAAAAAGTTTCGCGACATCGTTGGGAAAGCTTTTGCCGCTATAGTATGATCCTTCACGGCTTCACGCCGCCGCGCGGCGGGTTCCGCTTGTACAATTAGAGCCGGTATTTATTACTTTGCCATTTTTTGATCAGGACGTAAAAGCTGAATCCATTATCTGGTGTATTTACTTTTGAAATTCGAAATAATCCCCACGCCGGGGGCTGGCTATCAAAGTCAATAAATATTTCGCATTATGACACCTGTATCTCGCGCGTATCTCACCTCAGTGTCGTTCTCTCCTCGATATCCCCAGAGTGCGAGGCCTATTTCGCGTGTTAGAGGTACAATATAAGCTCGAGTTCTCGCCGATTGGCCAGCTGCCAAGAATCGTCGTCCAATACACACACACGTATATATCTATAATATATCGATATCGATGTAACATAGACGATGTTTCTTCTTCTCGTGTGTTGCAGAATAATCGAGAGGAGAAGCGCTCCCGCAGAATACAGAAGATCATTCAAGGCCTGATACCCAGTGACATGGAATCGAGGGAGCGATCCTCCGAGGCCGATCAGCTGCTTCAGTTCTGTCTGGCTCTCAACAAGGTGAGAGAAATATAGGTACACGCACTGATATCCAGACGTGCCTATTTGCGTTTAATGCTGCAAAAATATCGATAGTTACAAGCCAATTGTCATTTTCGACCTACTTCTTGCCTTGAAACAAGAATAAACACAGTTCGCGAATTACGCCGAATATAAAAATTTAAGATGCCAAATAATTCGCTTAGCTCGCAAAAGCAATTGCCGCGAATTTCGCATTCTCTCTTTCTTGCTCTCTCATCCGAGAGAGCCATGAATTTTTAATTTTAATCCATGAAATTGCGCGTCAGTTTGTATTCGTCGACGGCCCGCGCCATGCGCGATAACAAGTTCCGACAACAAAAGCCTGGCCGAGGCGGCATTGAGGCTTGAATACTGTACAAACAGTTTCAGTAATATTCGAGTTAAGTAATAACAATTTGCAATTTATTTTCTTTTCACATCTCGCGAAATTCAGATATATCCGAGGCACAAGGACATCTACAACTGGATCGACATCGACCAGAGGATCTACGTGCCGTACAACCTGACGCACCTGCAGGAGAGCTTCGGTTATGTGAGTAATTCCAAGGCCAAACGAAAGTTATAGTTGATGATGGTAATAAGAATAACCGAGAAACGTCGAAATCCCCTGGTTAGATAAGGTGGGGGATGCTGCTCAATTCGAGCGTCGACAACGTCACTGCCGAACTCTACAGCCGCGAGCACTATCACGAGTACAGTAACGACGAACAGCCTGCCTACGTCTACGTGACCGCTCCCCATTACTTCCGCAGCCTTGGCAAGCTGCTCAGCCGATTTTCCAAGAGGTGAGTGAGTTCTTACCTTGTGTAAGCTTATACAAGCTTAATGAGCGCATTACGTGCGGTAATTCTCGCGCGTATGTAATTATACTCGATCGTTATTCATTCATCCTAGCTGCAGCGCCGCGATTAGAGCTTTATTTGCGAGCTTTTCATTTTAATAATCGAAACAGGATTATAGCAACGGACTATTTATTGAACTGCTGTGGATATAGCTTGACACAGATTCTCAGACTTGGAACAACGTGCATTACGTGCTTGAGCTTGTGCATATACATGCCAGCCGTTTTATCGAACGACAGCTGGCTATAAATAGGAATAATTATAACTATAAAACGTACATGTGTATTAGCTGATGCCAGCCGCCCACCGCGTGCATTAGCCCATCAGAGTATAAAAACATATAGTTGCATCGCAGGCACGGAACATTTGTTAAAAGAATGTACGGCCGTTATTGCGTTTTTAAATTATAGATTTCTTTAGCTTTACGACGCCGTATACCGAACACAATGTACAAAAGTCTCGCAATAACACGCGGAGTTTCGATATATTTTATGGGCGAGACAATATTTACATTTTATCGTTCTAACCGGCCGTAATTGAACTTTCAAAGGATTTTTATACCCCGGCCACCGGTTCCAACGTAAATTCGACATTTAATTCAGTATGTACATATTGAAAGTAGCCTTGGCCATTTCACGAAATTCAAATCGCGCCGTCTCCGATAATTACTGGCAACAGCCGAAATATATAATGATAACAAAAAACCATATATATTATATAAAATATAAAATATAAATCTCGCGCGCACTGCCGTGGATTTTCATTCAGTCGAGCTCAACTGCAGCCGAAAATAAATGAAGGGGCGGCGCGGTATATTATAGAGTAGAGATTTATAGATTTAGCGCGCGCGAGAGCTGCCATGCTGCAGCAGTGCAGAGTATACATATATATAGGAGAGAGTATAAGAGAGAGAGAGAGAGAGCTGAAACATCTCGGCTCTCTGCTGCTATACAGGCTCGATCTTCTTCTCCCTAATGACCGACTCGCGGATTTTAACGTAATTTATCTCCATCGCGTTTCTCGTTAAGGTTTAACGGGACGAGCAGGGAGAGTATCGCGCTCCGGATAACTCGTCTCCGGTTAAAAAGGATCGGTGAAACGCGATAACGTCCAATTATTTGTTAAATAGAATCCGCGCGCAGAGCTATATACAATATATATATGAGCTTCGATTAAATTGCTTCCCCGGCGGGAATTTGCTGTGTCATTCGGCAATATAATTGCCCTTTTATTAATATGTATATATAAATAATAAATAAAAGTGTTTGGTCAAATGTGTCGCATAGTTAATTCTCCGAGCTACTTATAAGCTATACTTAAATAAATCTTTCACAAATGACAAAAAGCTAGCGTCAGCGCAGCGTATAGAAGTAAAAATTCAATTAAAACTGTACAAGAGCCAACTTTGTAGAATCGCTCCCATCGCGCGACAAAAGCTTAACGAACCGCATGCAGCATATCGCGCGCCATAATAATACGTCTTTACGTCGAACGGCGGCGGGAGAGTTGAAAAAACTTCTCAAGAATAAAGTTTTCAAGGTTCGCTATCGAACGGGCAAGAGAGAGAGAGAGAGAGAGAGAGTCGGAAAGTGCCCTTCATAAAAGTTTTCTCGCCAAGTATGCACACGCGCGCACACGCTCGCGTTCGCGACGCCCTCGCGGCTGCAATATTCAGCTTGAAATCGTCGAGTCTTGAGGATCTCGCTGTTGATTTTTTCACACGGGGAAATCGAATTTTAGACTTTCACGAGTTCCGGCCTCTCTTATTGTTTTCTTCTTTCTTTCGGTGCGATAACTTGTCGAAATTTTTCAGTTATTTATTATCCTTACTTCTACGCGAGTTTAGATCTCCGCCCGAATTTGGTCGCAAGTCCTCGATTATACCATGCGGCGAAATATCGCTTTGCCTGGTGCAGCTGCCGCCGCCGCCACGATATTATTAAAATGTAAATTAGCGGTGCAAAGGGCTGACCTCGAGTTTGCCTCTTGAAAAGTTCCAGGAGCGAGCAGTGGTAGCAGCGCAGCAGGAAAAGCCGCCGAGCCGAAAAAAGACCGAATCGATGGAAATTGTTTAATCGATATATCGTTTAGGCTGAAAAGAGCTGGTGTCGCGATATTTTTTTTTAAATTCCCTCGCTTTTATATAATGGGCACTTAAAGGAGCTTGATAAAAGCTTGATATAACGACGTGTAGTTGTGTGTGTGCTCTGTTAATGTCGCGTCCATTAGGAGAAAATGATAGAGAGAAATTCGGTCTCGCAAGGCCTGCAGCTGCCCCCCATTGATCCCCTGAATCCAACCGAACGAGCTGCTCTCATTTTACGATGTAAACAGTTATAAATTACACGGGTGTGCGCCGCCGCCGTAAAAGCGAGCTTTTATCGCAGTTTTACTTTTCTGAGCTATTGAAGAAAAACGAAAAACAAAAAAAACACTGGTGATGGTATAGTTTGAACAACTGCGCGGGCGATTGAAGTAGTACAATTTTGCTAACCAAAGCAAACGTTTGTTTGAGCAAAAAAAAAAAAAAAAAAAAATTGATCGGTCAGTCGTCCCAGTGTATTTTTACGACGGGCGGAATCGTGTATTTTTGAAAAGTACACCGCAAGATATCGACCATACTGATGCACAGTGAATAACAATTGTTTGGATTCGAATAGCGAAGCCGCGAATCGGGTATCGGATTCCAATTATGAAGATCGCGGTGTATCATCGCGTCTTGAATTTCAGCGCAGCGCATCATCGCGTGTATACAAGCGCGTCACGATCCGTATTAAGAAAGAAAAAGAAATTCCAATCGATTGTATAGCAGCTACATCCGTCAAAGCCTCCATTCTTCTTTCTCACATGGCTATGTGCACGTAAAACACAAGAGATAAGAGCATCAGCAGCCATCAATCTCGCCTTTATATTATGAAAGTCCAATAAACCCTTGCAGACCTTACAGTTCAGCGTGGAGCATAGACAGAGGTCGAATAATGATGCGCGCGCGCTCTTATATCCGATAGGCCGAATAATCTAGCTCGCATTCGTTCTGGTCCGTCGCGGGCGTCGCGGCAGCAAATTGAAATTAACAGCCATTAAGAGCCGCGGGCTCATTATGCGCCCGACTTGCGCGTGTAAGCATTAATCACGGAGTACTGTGTGCTGAGTGCTTGCGCTAATTCGGCCGGTGCCACCAAGATTCGACGCCACTGGGGAGAGTCGGGATTTTAGCTGATGCGGAATAGATAATACTATGAAGTAGTAGCTATCCAAAAGTTTTTCTCAGAGCTTCATGCATAATTTGGGTAATCGCTGTATTAACTATTGATTTTTCATTCGTTTTCGTCGAACAACTTTGTCAAAAGAACCTTACGACGCGCGATTAATCAGTCTATATCGCTATTTCCAAAGACAATTTGCAGAATGCCAGCGCCGGAACTTTGTGTCACGCGATCACGATCTCGACACACACACCAAGCGCGAATTAATTTGCAACTCGCGAAATTGCGCGAGTGCCATACATTATTCCAAGAGACGTTGGAAGCTCGTATCACCGCAGCGCCGCTTCATTGCATCAAACTCGTCAAGTATACGTCGTATATAAGTATAGGCGAAAGCGAAAGCGAAATTTCCTTCCGAAACAATAACGGCAAACAATAAATGGCCTCAGCTCTGACGCATGTCACGCCTATTTTTATCCATCTTTTTCCGCGCCGCCAGCAAACTTTTCCACGAAAACTCGTCCTTGTTTCGCAATCATACGCGTCGGCCAAAAAATACCCCAGACAATATACGGAGCGCTCGATGCAGCGGCGCGACAATTGTGCCCCCGCAATTAATTCTACCAGCAGGCGCGGCTCCGACGAGTTATGGCTCGCCCGTCTGATGATGATGATGATGATGATGATGATGATGATGATGGTTATGGCTGTTCGTAAAGATGCCGGTGAAGCTTCAGAGGCTCAACACTAACGCCGGAGCTGTGGGTTATACATATGTAAAGAGGGATTAATAAATCCTCCGGCTGAGCGCACGTTTCCGTGCTTCGGGTAGCTCACGGCTTGTTTCAGATATTGACTGATTTCCTCAGATCAGTGTATAGCTATTGTGCACACCGAACTCATGAAAAAAGAAAAAAAAGCCTGCAATATAATATCGGATTTAAAAAGGAGGGGGGGGGGGGCAAGTAAGGTGCAAAGCGAGGACGCAGGAAGGTGCGAGACTCGGGGAAAATTAATATCCCGACGGATAAATGCCAAAAGAGGGCCGTTAACGCGATAAGAATGCTTTTGGCGGAGCTTATATGCGCGCGAAGAGACGAGACGCGCAGTAGCGCCGCTGGCGTCTCTTTTGAGACCGCTATCTCGCTCGCTCTGAGAAAAGGGGAGAAAAATTAGTGCGAGTAATCTTCGGATCGTGGCGCGTCCTGCGACGTATATATTATAAAGTTGTTCATCGTTATATAATTTTGGGCGAAATTATTTACCGCTAGTTTTCTCGGTAAATTGATATTACACCTGGGACGCGTGTGTATAGTATACCTCTGCTTGGTGTGTAGCTTATAATTAAGCATGGGCATTATATATCGAGCGTTATTTATAGTCGCAGCCATTCATTTCATCAGCCGGGCTTTAGGTTAAAGTAAATTAAATTTTTTAAATTGCATACAATGAAATGATGAATAACTGAAAAAATTCATTGCAGAATGATCCACAACGGGCTGCTGGTGCTCTACGCCACGGATGTTTTGCACGACATCGTGAACGTGACCGCCAGTAAGAACTGGAGCGAGGATTGCGTCAAGCTGACTAAAAACGTCTTCGGCGAAGCGGTTGGCATGCTCTACGTTCAACAGTACAATCCGGACTTTTTGGAACTTCTTGTAAACAGAGTAAGCAAAGATCCTGCATTTCGCGTATCTCTAGCTGCATATAGTAAAGCTGTAAAAATGAACGAAATAAACGTGTTTAGATAGCGGCATTGTTCGAGCGCATCAAAGAGACGCTCGCCGAGCGGATGCTTGTGATGCCTTGGCTCGACGAAGAGACGAGGACTCAAGCTGTTTTCCGGCTGCGCTCTTTACGAGGAAAATTCAAAATTTGGCCGGGCTATCTGAACGAGAGTTTGTTGGCACAAGAAATGGCGGAGGTAGGTTCTCATCGAGCTATTCATTAGACCTATATAGTTTAGCTCACCGAGTTGGCTTGGATTGTTTGGACGCGCAGGTTGTGATCGAGGAAGGTGACTTTTTTTCTACTGTCCTGAGAAGGTTCAAGCAGAACCGAGCTACGGAAGGGCTGCAACTGAAGAGAAACGCAACTCACAAGTAAGACAGAAGAACAGAGCATCATCATGAGCGCATCATGAGCGCATCATGAAACCATCATGAAACCATTTGAAAAGTAAAACACCAATCGCCATCATCTTTATTTCAAATGTTTATTGCATTTTCAACTAATACTAATAGCAATCCCTGAAATGATCTCTCTATCCCGGCGTACGCGCGAAAAAAAAGAAGAAATACAATAGAATAGAATTGAACAAAATTGCTGATACTTTTATCTCGTGTTGCCGACAGGTGGCATTATCCGTTCACGGTCAGCGCCTACTACGAAGCATCGTCCAACTCGATCGGTGAGCCGCGAATTTGAAATATGTATACAATGTATATTTGAATTTTCAAAGGGCAATACGATAACGCATGTTGGTCCTGTCATCATCATAGTGATTCCACTGTCGATGATGACGGCCTGGTCTTGGTCGTGGGACGGCGGGCCGGCCTACGCGGTCTACGCGACTCTGGGCACGGTGGTGAGCCACGAGGTGCTTCACGCCTTTGATCTGCATCACCGACGACTGCCACTCGATCCGGACCCGATAAGCAACCAGTCGTCCTGGATCACGCCCGAGGCCTGGCGTAGACTCGAGGCCATGATCGAGTGCGTCGCCAAGCTCTACGCCAGGAGCTTCTGGAGAAAGGTCAAGTTCTTTGGGGACAGCGTCGATGTTCAGGTACGATTGCATTGCATATTGCACATATAGATAGATGCAGCAAAGCATTCAATTGTGCGCGCGTCTGTGATGACAGTTTGATTGGAACGTCACGAGGAACGAGAACGTGGCGGACATCGGCGCCCTGCAGATCGCCTATCACACGTGGCACATACTGACCAACGGGAAGGATCGAACTCTGCCAGGACTGGAGGCTCTGCGTCCCAGCCAACTCTTCTTTATCAGCGCCGCCCAAGTAAGACACTCGTCACCCCCCCCTGAGAAATATCGCATCCTCTACTACAAGTTTGTAGTATACGAGCGAGCTTTCTTTTGTTTCTTCTCTTTACAGACTTACTGCTCTAACATGACTGCCGAGGCCTACATTCTTTCCGTCGAGCTCGATTATCATACGCCTCAACCCGAAAGGCAAGCTCGAAATTAATTGCCACGTACTTTATTTTTACCTCTTTATGAGAAAATAAAGTGTCATTCTTGCGTTACAGGATCAACGGTATAATGATGAACTCGCCAGAGTTTGCCGAGGCGTTTCGATGCTCAGTCGGTGCCAAGATGAATCCGCCGAAAAAGTGCAAGACTTGGTAATTTGATGGAATACTAGCTTACGCACCTAAGGCATTGGCGGCGACTCTGTCATTTTGAACAACTACTGCACGTGAGAGTTGCAACAAACGTCCTGCTGGGATCGGTCGATCAGGCAAACGAAATCAAGGTATATGAAATTTTTAAAATTTTTTTAATCTAATTTCATTAACAGTTAATGAACTTTGCGTATACTTGCAGACGGTAGCAGCCAAGTGCGAGGGGCGGTATAGGGACACACAGGTGACTAACCGCCTCGAGAATAACATTTGCCTACGTAATCGAGCGAAGAAGAAGAAGAAGAAGAAGACGACGACGACGACGACGACGACCAAGACGCGGGAGCAGGTGACGACGAGTCGATCGAGGCGTTTTATAGTATACCTGCAACAGCTCTCGAACTTTTATGAAAAAGCCATATACGAAAGAAAGACGGGAAAGACTACGCTTTTTGCCGTCCTCCTCCTTCAGCTCCCATCTACCCCTTTCAACTCGACTCTCACTTGTCCGCCGCTGCGCACCGTTTTCTCAACTTAGACTACACGCGCCGCATTGCATAATATTAGACAGAGAAAGCGAGAGACAGAGATAGCCCCTATACGATGCTTCAGGAAAAATATTATAAAAATAAAATTGTATGATGAGAATCATAGTTGAAGCAATAAGTTAACATTAGTCAACACCGCCCCTTAAGCGCGCGGCTGATTCGAGCGAAATAAATTATTAGACACCAAACGCGTATATGTAGACGCACCGCTTGAGAGACAAAAGCAACGTTTTCATTTGCACGCGAGCGCCCGCGTATAGAAGCTGCTGCAGTTTTTCGGAGAAATGCGTTCGATTTGTCGGGAAGAGGTATCGTATACCAGTCGGGTGTGATGATGCATGCATTGATGCCGATGCACATATGCGTATACAACACGCAAAAGAGTATAGCGAAACGAGGCTCGCCGTTTTATTCTGCGGACATATAAAAAGCTGAGTATTCGATCAAATGACAAAATGAGAAGCCATTTTTATTATGCTCCTCGCAGATGCGCCAGAACCGAAGCACCGCCTATATAATAAGTATATATGTACAGCGGGAGAAATAAGAAAAACACACCGGAGAGAGAGAGATGACGGGTACCTATACTTGTATATTGTTGCCGGATGAAAGATGACAGACGAAATAAAGGGATTCTATATAGTGGCGACGCGAGAAACGCGAACTGTGATACTTTTAAGCATTAAAGCAATTCAAAATGAAGAAAAAATATATTAAAAAATCAGCTCTCTCGTTCCGTTCATTAGAATTAAAACAACGAGGAAACACAGAAAAAAAATAATATATACTAATAATGTATCTTCAATTCGCAACGGATTCGAACCTCGAGCGATTCTGTCGTAATTTCAATTTGTTAAAAACTAACGCGATGATCACACCTGATGCAGTAATTATAGATTCCCGAATCGTAAAGTTATCGCCGTCATTTTTTCATGCTTCCGATAGACACGAGCTGCTTAATACTTTTTTTAATAGGAACTTTTAACGATTTGCGATTGAAATGCATAACGAAAAAACATATAATATAATACTTCTTGGCGGGGCCTTTGTTAAATTTTTTCGCATAGCTGAAAATTTCTTCGAACTCGTATCTTCAACTGCATTAACGAGATTTAGGATGAACCTTTGTAATTTATACATAGTATAGATCAATTAAAGTGCGGCGATTCGTATTGTTATATAAGTGCAACTGCGCAACAAAACCAACCATGTCATTACCGATCGATTACTTTTTTTTAGCACAATAACTACGTTGTTACATCCAACATTTTACAAATATTATAATAACAATTTTATGGGATTCAGTTTCGTGATGCAATAACAATTCAATGATATTAGAGAAAAATCAAGCGTTTATGAGAAGAAAAAATCGTATTGTGTTTGCAGTACAACATATTGACAGTGATATAAATAAATACTCATTTCTAACAAACTCACCTATAAATGCGTTATTAATTTCCTGATCATTCATGCAGCCACTAAAAAGAACAAAACGAACGTATCGGTTTATCGATCGACGTTTATGCATGCACATAAAGTATTTCGTATACACATATACACACGTGCGCGGTCTCTCTTTTATACATGTTATGTATATTTATGTATGTTGCTAACCTTTGTTCTGATAAATCGCTACTCCGTTTCAATCTAACGTAATTTTTGCTTGATTGCGTATTAGAAAATGACTCTTCACTGGTCACTGGTATTTGATATAAGTAGTAATAGAAGAATTTTCCTTGCCTTCGATGTGAACACACAAATTTTGATGGATTTTTTTTTTGTCCAAAGAACAACAGACTGAACTAGGTCAACCGCGCGTCAGAACAAAGGACAGCTTTGTTGTTTGCACCTGTGTTCAGTATTGTTTACGAGTTATTACTAGTTAAATTTTCTACTACAACAATTTAGTTTCGATCCTTCGATCAAGAAAAAAGAAAGGACCATGACAAGTACCTCTTTAATTGGACCAAAGCTTTGCAACTCGATTAGTCAGTCAGTCAGCTGAATTGCGGACTCTCGCGTGTTAAATCATCAGGCCAATTATGCTCTTTCACTCAACTAAGATTTAACTCGAATGATTTCCGAAATGCGCCGAGAAGAAACCATTGTAATCTGGTTTAATGGCTTAACATGTCAACGAGCTTTCGCTGCAGCATTCTCATCTGGACGTCATTGCAGGTTAAGCAGCAACAGCAGCAGCAGTTACTTTTAACCTCTTGAAATTTCATTAAGCCCAACTAACTCCTTCGGAAATTCTAACCCAACAGCTGATCTTTTCGTTAGTGCGTGCCGGCATCGATCCTGCTGGAATGCCATCGTCGCCGCGGTGGCCCGGCGGCGAATTTGAATACGCGTCTCAATTACAGCTAGCCGGGAATCCGGAATGTCTTGCTCATGCTCAAGCTCAATTCTCCGGGGATGGGTTTGCCTACGAGTACGAGAGGTGGAGCAGCGATGATCGGCGTCGACAGCGATGCGCGACAGAGGAGGAGCCACTAACGCTCGCCCAAGGCTCGTCGTCGTCGTCGTCGTCGTCGTCGTCGAGCGGAACAAGGGCGGATCTCGTTCGTTATTCCACGTTTTCCCGAGAAATGTACGATCACTGCGCGGCTTCGGCCAATCGATTATCGCTTAAATTAATTATTAAAGCTTTCTAATTAACGATGCGCTGCTTTTTTCACTGCGCAGATACCGAGATGCATGCAACCAGAGGCCTATACTTTACAAGAATCATCAATCATCAGCAATCCAGAACAAAGCAAAAGTAAGAGATTTTAATAAACATTGCATATATAAAGATGCGGTTAAAAACGTGGAGAATAAGGTATTTCAATTTTCCTATTCAACTGTTACAAGCAGATTGAAGATTCAGCTAGATCCGACATCGTTGGATTATGTAAACAGTTTGCGATTCCAAATGTGAGTTCAGTTTATTTTAAGCCTTTTCAATATTATCGACCGAGAACTACTCCTACCGACGGTCATTTATCGACGCATGCGTGGAATTATTATCCTCAGAGAGCGTTCCTTTCATTTGGCTACTTTGGTGGAATCTTCTTTGTCGACTTGCGATTATTTTCATTTTGCCAAGTTGGAAAGTAGTTTGCTAATTTGCCGCAGAGTTATTAAAAAAAACTCTAATATTATTTCAGTTTCATTCAAACGAAGCGAGTGCAGAAGTAGCTTCCACTACAACACATGTGCTATTGACAGATATTAGAATGGCAGAAGGCTGTAGAAAGGTGAGGCACCTTATTTTCTTAATTTTCCAAATTTTCGAAAGCTGCATCTCCAGTCTGGAATCACGAATCCGAACAACTTCCCCACTAGTACGGATATGAATTAGAGGGCAAAGCTCGACGTAAAGAAAATTCAGCGCGACTAGCATCACCGAGCTTTCTCGCAACTTTCCGAAAGAACAAAAGAACGCGTTTCTCCTCGCGTCAAAACGCCCCGAAATTTCCAATACACCTCGTTCCTCGGAAAAACGATGGAGAGAGAGGCCATAAGCGGGCTGATGGCTCCGTGCAGGCAGAAAGGAAAAGCGAAAGCGACGAGTAAGTATGCGCACATTTTCCCAACTAAACGTGTTTCTCTCGTGTGGCTCTAAAAATCCGTTCTACTTTCAGCCAGAAAAATAAAAATGTCATCCAATTTAAAGGGAGGTTCCTGCTATCTCTGACGGACAACGTTAAAAAGCATCGACGCAAAAGGCGCCCACGAGCCCGTCCTAATTACGCGAGTAGATCTCGGGCTCACCACACCGTGAAAAAGGACATCAAGCCCCAGGACAAGGAGCTCGTCGACGAGTCCAAGCTTCGTCCCCTGAAAAACGCGGCTTTGAGCAAGATTTCATTTTCCAGCGAGGATTATCGTTCGGATATCGACCGTCGAATCGCCGTGGACTTGGAGAGGATAAGGGGCGCCTTGAGACTGGAAAGAGAGGCGGCGCAATCGGTCAGCCGCGAATCTCCGGAAATAATCGCGACAAGCCGGAGTCAGCAAGTGGATTCCGATAAGAATCCGACTGCTGACTCTGTACTGGGCAAACGGGATGTTGAGTCGGACGGGAAGAAATTGGTCGCCGAGGCGCTGATAATTTCGAGAATCGGCCGGCAGGTGCCGATCTCCCTGGCGATCGGCGCTAACGAGCTGGGACTGGATTACTTTCGCGACTCGAAAAGCGTCCGGCTGGATGAGCTGGTGAAGATGGTGGAGGTGAAGAAAAGCGAGGCTAATATTAAGGGCAATTCGAGAATCGGGGATGACGAGAGACTCGAGCAGGAGTTGAAGGAATTGCGGCAATTGAAGTATAAAACTAGTAGTCAGAGTGATGATGAGCAGTCAAAGCACGCGAATGTTACATCGTACAGGGAGATGTCAGTAAACAATGTCAGTAATCACCCAGCCAACCGAGCCCTACTAGAAGCCAAGCCTTCTGAGATATTGAGCAAAGTAAACAGAAGCAGCCAAGAAGCCAAGAAGAATAAGACGATGTCCCAAGCGAGGAATATTGAAAAACAAAGTTTATTCGAAAAGGTAGAACTGAAATCGAATAATAGAGCTCGGGATCTGCACTCGAGGAATCACGAAGCTAATCACGAAGAGGCAGATAGAAAAGTAAAAAGCCTGCAGGCGATCGATGCGAATTCCGATAGCTCACGGCGGCGGTCCACGGCGGCGGATAAGAAGAAAGCCGTGTTAGTAAAAATAAAGAAGCAGGACAAGAAGGAAAAGAAAGCGCAAACAGCTCTCGGACGAGAGAAGGAGAGCATTTATTACGACGACTATTACGACTATAATTACGAAAAGAGGAAGGCGAAGATGGAAACGGGAAGAAAGTTATTGTCGCTGGCTCCCGTTTCGTTGAATAGAGGGCGGCGCTTGTACGTCTCGGGCGATTTGGACTACGAGCCTCAGAATGAGGCGAGAACCGCGAGAAAGAGCAACGAGGAGGAAAGTGATGGCAGCCTCGAGGATCTTCTGGCCAAGGGCCGCGAGTACGAGGTAGCGGTAAAAGGCAGTCTCCGCCTGCATCTCGAGGATCCCCGCGGGGATAACGGAGCCGCGACGAAGAAGAAGAAAAAGCGCTGCTCCCGCAAAAAGCCGAAATTCTCCGAGCCTATCCGCTCGAAACGCGCGGGGAACGCGACGAGTCCGCTGCAGCGCATAGGCGACTTTTTCAGGAAAAAGTTGGGCGACGAGAGAGCGCCTCGTAAAAAGATCCACGCGAACGCCAAGCTCGTCCGGATAACTGCGCCGAAGGAGCCAGTATCAAGCACGATGGTTACGGCCCGCTGCAAATGCGAGCCGACGACCACCGCTGTGCCCATTTCGGCTGATTTCACCTCCATCGCTGTGGACACCATCGAGCCCGAAACGGAGACGGAGACGGTTCACACGACGACGACGACTACGCCGGATTGGCCGACCACTACCGAGTGCCACTGCAGCAGCAGCAGCAGCAGCACGGAAATTGCTAGTGTCACGCAGACAAGCACCGAAAACAATTATCCGAGCACAAAGGCCGAAACTGTGGGCCAGAAATTGACCGAGTCGCAGACAGAGCCGACGAATGCAATCAACAGCAGTCCGCTGCCTGATGAAAGAACGACGACGGAGCGAGAAAGTGCAGGTACCCGAGTGCCGCTGCGAAATTTCAGAAATCTCTAGCTCGAGGGAAATTTATGCCTTATATCTCATTGAACGTCTCGTTGCAGGGGACGAGCAGAGAGAGAAAATCATAAGGATGCAAAACATGCTGGAGATCCTGACGTTCGTGAAGAAGCTCGAGAAATTGATGGGCGACGACAAGGCGGCTCCGTTTCGCGTAAGCGATGACACCGGTGGCCTGGAGATCAGACTCGAGAAAATATACATAAGACCCGGTCTGAATGAATCCCAAGATGGATCGGCTGTTTCGTCCCCCGATGCCGGTTCGATCCATCAAGCGAGCAACGAGCCGCTGTCCAACGAGAATCCGGAACTGCGCGAGATTCTGGAAAATCCGAAAAGGGACTCAAACACTAGCAGCAGCAGCAGCAGCAGCAGCCTCAAGAAGCACAGGGAGCGGGACGAGGTCGAAGAGGAGCCGATAGAGGCCTACATAGAACCAGCTCCACCGCTCGAGGCTAAACAGAAGCTCGACGATCGCTCATCGTCGAGGCGGATAGGGCGAAGAAGAGGAAGAAGAAGAAGAAGGAGGAGGAGGAGGAGGAGGAGGAGAAGGTGGAACGGAGCTTCTTATCGGCAGGGCGACCCTGATGCGTTCACGTCCGTCAGAGGTGGCCGGGAACGACAGAAAGCGGCACAGTGGCACTACGCGAGACGCGCCAACAAGAAGCGAAAACGGGGAGTAAACTAAAAACCGACAGCATTGTTAATCCTTGGTTCTCTGCATATAGTCATTTATCTTATAAGATAGTCTAAGGTGTGAGTTGCGATTAAAGAGAATCTACTTCAGACGTTTGCGGGTTCTTTAAAAAAATTAATTGAAAAAACAAAGATTCGCAAGCCGCAAGTATACACATGCACGTAGTAGTTGCATATCGGACTTGGATATGTATAATATGTATATATAAGGCGGCAAAAAATCAGCGACACACAAAAATGAATCAGCCCGAATTTCATATTTTCACGGAGACTACAGCGCGTACGTGCGACACATATAGTACAGCGGACCACTGCACTATACTCGCGAGAGAAGCTTAATAAAGATCTCGAGATATCGCATCGAGTTTTCACCGTAATAAATTCCATTCACGAACTACTTGTATATTTCTTGCAAGCACCGCCCGTAAAGCATCTTTCTCTCTCTCTCTCTTGTGCTATATATAGGTAGACGACGCGAAGAATCAGAGAGCAGGCTTATATAGAAGATGAATCGCCGTTCTTGCGTTTGGCGCGTCAGCTACTGTCGCGCGGAAAAGCGAGACTGCTGATAGTGCCGATGCCGTTGATCGAGGAGGCTTTATCAAAATCAACGATATTCCAACGTATTATCCCTATAAATAAGCTGCAGGTTGGCTTGAAAGCGCAGTTTGTACAGTATAAGCTCGAGTGTAAGCGCCTCGATCGGCTCCGCGAGCCGCGAGTAAATTCAACTATATATATGTATGTATAATATTTCCAGTGTAGCGCTGCACGTCTTGGAACAATAACCGCCGAGCCGAGGCGAGGTACGAGCGCGTATATGCAATCTAAAATTACCATATACTCCTTACCAAAGCGTACAATATCACACACCGAGGGGTTAATTCTGGAACAATGTACCGGCATGTATGCGTATGTATTGCGTGCATATGTATTGTATGTGCAAATGTGCAAATGTGCATATGTGCATATGTGCAGTGTGCAATGTGCATGCATAGAGTGAGAGGTCCGCGTCCGCGTCGATAGTGAGCCAGGCAAACTAAACAGCACTTGCACTTGCTGGAAAGGTAAACGCACAATGGGAGCCAGCCAAAGCTCAAACGCTTTACGCTCATGCAGTGCCTGATCTATTTGTATATTTGTAAAATTTAGCCGGGACCGAATAAAACGACGAAGCCACTGCATTGCACAGAAAGAAAAGAGTATATAATGACGCTGTACCAGGCCGGAAATGAAAAGGCCTTGTCCCTGCAGGCAGGCTTGCTGTTCATTGTACATTATTGAAACACAACAACAGCATCTGCAGGTATATATAGTCGACAAACCATAGATGCCGTTAATTTTAAAGAAACTAATTAGCCAACTAAAATTGTAATCCATTCACGTTCGCGCGACGGCTTTGTGCAGCTGCACGCGCGCCGGGAGCCTTTGAATTCGTGAAATTTCTTCCTTTTCGCTCGGATGAATATACAAATAAATATACATAGGCCGCGTATCGAAACAAAAGCTTGTAGTTAATTTGAGCTAGCGTGTGCAGTGAGTCAAAGTCAAAGAGTCAACGGAATAGAGAAATTTTTACTACAGGAATAGCTGTTCTTCTTAAATTTCTAAAGCTGAGATTGATCTAAAAAATAGCAAAAGTGCATGGCGCAGTGATGATGTTAAAAATGTGTATGTGCACCGATCGATAAGCGTCGCATGGCTCGTTATCCTTTACGATGAAAAACAGCGTCTTCGCTGCAGCAGTGTTATATACAATATGTATACCTCTATTGGATATAACACACACACACACTGCACGAGTCGAGGCGCGCTCGGGGCTCAAGAATCGGTTCACTGACGCGGACAACGAGTTATAACCTGTAGGGGTCCCGAGTCGCTGGACGCCGTGGATTTGATTGAAGTTTATAGGTCGCGCGAGTGCACGTACACTGCGCGTATACGCGCGTTAGTAGGACAGAAGGGGGATGAAAGCTCCGGGGAACAATGACCGTGTAAGCGCCGGGGCGTGTTTTTAGCCGTCGCTACCCTTTCGCTGAAAGATAACACGTCTTTTTTTTTCTTCCTCTCGCGCTTCACTCGTGTACGTGATGTCTATATATCGCTTTGCTTCTGCCGTCCCCTTGTTTTTCATTCCGATTCGTCGCCTCATGTACAGACGTATGTATATTGTGTGTACAGACATACTATAGCTATACATATAGCTAGTCCGAAAGAGGAACAGTTCACTATACCGGGGCGGCCAAATAAGGCAAAGGGGAAAAAAGTTTGAAAAGAGCACCGCCTTCGCAAAAAGATGAGTGCGTGGGTAGCTTGCTCTATTGCGCCGTGCGCGCAATAATGCCGATCGCCTTCGCGACTCGCGCGCGAGCTGCGCATCCGCAGAGCTCGTATATAGGTACAGGCCGTATGAATCATGCTATTATGATGGAAGTTGAGTGGAAGGAGAGGCGCCTGCAGACACATCACGTACACATAACAATATATTGATATCGTTGATATCCACGCGCGGGCGAACAATGCGTCGTCGCTTTGCGCGCTTGTTAGCCGATCCGTCGTAAGCTTAAACACATCAATTATTTTTTCACACTTGCTTATTCCTGATGCATCCAAGTAGCCAGTTCACTTTATCCCTAATGAGTATATAAACAAGTGCCCGCCTACATATATATGGTTGTATAAGGCGGATACAGTGGCAGCAGCGGCTTTCTCATTAAACGGTACAGCTCGCCAGCAGCCATTATCGTACAGTTACTTCAATCGCGTTCAATGTATACCAGTACACATATATATACCTATACTATATGCGATAATACGCGCACGACCATCTAATTCCGCAGAGCGCGTTATCTGCTCCGTATATACGAGATAGCCCCTTACTTTTTGCACTTGAGAAAATCCGTCTTCTTTCTTTATCTTATGGTTGTACAAATGTAAACGTACATATATAGAGTAGGAGGTTGGCTTACGGCTTACGGCTTACGGTGCTGGTCTACTCCTGTACATACATGGAGGTATAGAGCAAGAAACGCCGTCGGATTCCTCATATAAGTATAGCGCGAAGGTTTTTACCCGTCTATAACTGTCCAGATCTCGCGCAGACTGGGGCAGAGAGCTGTTCTTGTCGTTACTGGTTACTGATGGTTAGTGGATCAGTGGAGGAAGTCAATTTTTCTTCTTTTTTTTTGACTGATTGCTGGGAATCGTGGAGTTGTGACAATTAAAATTCCTCATTGTAACAAGTAAAGAAAAAAATATAGAGAGAGAGAGAGGGAGAGACAGCGCAGTATAACGTAATAAAGGAGTCTCGTGAGCTAACCAACTCGAGCACAAAATATCGTCTCTTTATATGCAACCGCATCTGTGCGTGCGCATTATATAGGTATATATGCATCAGGTAGGTAAAAGGGGGAAATTCTCCGACTGCGCATGAAAGAAAGACTGTACGACCTATCGCACAAGGCACGCGCATAAGAGGAGGGAAGGGAAGAATGAAATAAAAAGAGTGATCCGCTCGCCCGTTCTTTGTTAATGGCGTCGATATATGTTACATGTACAATTGTACAAGTAACATATACAGACTATCATACTCTCGGTCCAATGCCGTGCAAAGAGAAAAAAAATCAAGTGTGAGAATTGGTGCGTTATTACGTGCACTTCACACCATATCAGAAGATATAATAATGTTCGAACAGGAAAAACAAGAGTATATAGAAGAAAAATGTGGTGTATGTTGTACCAAATGTACCTATACAGACAGAAATAGGAAATGACACCAGAGAGAGACTCTGCAGCGAGAGCTGTAATTAAATCTTGCAATCGTAATCAATTGAAGTAGTTGTCAATTTAAGAAAAGTACATACCTATAGGTATGATGAAAAATCTAAGAAAAACAGTACAAGTACCAAAGAAAAGAACGTCTCGTGTTCTCTAAAATCATTTTCCCCGTATATATAGCTATACATACATTACTTACAATCAGTAGCAGCAGCAGCACATCAGCGCAAGAAAGAGCAGCCTCGACGAAGCGGCAGTAGCAGCAACGAAAAGAGAAAATGACGACTAGAAAGATAGAATGCGCGTACACAGCACGGAGAGAGAAACACGCGAGCGAGAGAACAGGGGGGAGAGGAGAAGGGCGGTGTGTTGACGGAGACTGGAGACTGCTGGAGAGAGAGGCACAATGACTATAGTACACGCCGCGCGCGCGCGGGGCCACGTGGGGTCCACATCACGGGCCCCGAACAAGGACGGAACACGATGCGGAGCGAGAGAGAGAGAGAGAGAGATCGAGAGAGAGGGAGGGAGCGAGTGTGTAAGTATAGTACGTGCGGGCTCGAGACTCGAGACCGGCTCTGCTGCAGCCGCGAGTCGCGATCGAGTCTTCAGTGCCAGACTGCCAGTCCGAGGGCCCAGCCGCGCGTAGTAACACATGCACGCGTCTCTGATGCCGAGTATACTTTGTATGTACATGTATACGTATACCATACCTACTGGCTTTCTTCGCGACGCGATTATAAATATATAAATACGTATACGGCGGCCGTCCACACCGTGCCGGATGCAGCCTATATACTTAGGTACTCAAGCAAAAGTGCTCAAGTTGATGCTGTTTTCAGAATCAGTGTGTAAGTGTCAGCATCGCAGATTACAGTGTGGGTGTGAGGTTATGAGGCCTGGCCTGGAGAACCCGGGAGTCCTGGGACTGGGAGGAGGTGCTTCTGCGCGCTTACTTACGAGTGAAAAATTCACTGTGCAGCCTAATAAGGCTAAACACCGAGAGCGAGTCGGTATACCTGCATGCATGCGAGAGATAAACGCTAGCTCGGGAAAGTGCAAATAAATGTACGACTTTACAAGACTTAACAGCTACTGACTACACTCGCTATACTCGTCGTTCTCCAGAAACGGCGATACTTATATATAGGTAGTTAGCTGTACAGCATATCTCTCGAAAGTCGCTTCTCGTGGCCCGCTTTTTATCCGATCTCTCGCGGGCACTGCTCTCCTTTTCGACGTTTCTGCAGCGCTGGCGGCTGTGTTTGCTGATGTTCGTTCTTCATTAGCCGCACGCGATCCATTATATATTACATATATATATATGTATACTTAGGTGGATGTAGCAGGTCGAATATTTTTTCCGCTCGGACACAATCATTGCGTCACGCCGCTGCGATAGCCATCGGGAATTAATATATCTCTTTGTTTGGAGGTTATGTGTATTATAGTGCATAGAAGTAGAAGAAATTGAAAAGGGAAGCATCATCCTTCGAATATATTATATATATATGTATTTATTGTATATGTATATAAGCGGCAACCTATACCTATAATAAGAGAAAACGCTCGCGCGGGTATAAGTAGTATACCTATACTGCTCCGAATTCCAAATCGCGGCGAAAGGTATATATAGAGCAATACTTAGCAATCGCGGAGTCATCCTTTCTCCTATACAGTTTCTAGTCAAAAAAGAGACTTGCAGCAAGATATCGACCCGAGTCGTCGATTATTTCACGCGCGCGGGCTTCTCTCCTCGTTATAAGTTTTTAAAAGCCCAGTGGGGGGGGGAAGCCCGAAAAAGCAGCCGCCGGTATTATAATACGATAATACTCACATCGTGCCGCCAGCACGTGTGCCCTTTTAATTGCAGACTGCACAGGAGCCGGCCTTTTTTCACGCGAAAGTAAGTACTTAGTATAGGCGTATATAAGTAGTTCACGGTGCAATATTAGCAGCAGATAGCAGATGATTGACCGCGGCCTCGAAAGCTCCGCTGTTTCTACAGACTCTCGCGACTCTCCTCTATCTCCTGTAGATAAAAACAAGAGCTCGACTAATCTCAATTCGCATTCGCTGCATCATCAGCTTTCTCTCGGCGCCCAATAATACAGACCAGACTGCTAGAGGCTACTCGTAAATAACGCTCGAAGACTATAGGCCTTTCGGTCTTCTTTGCAGCGCAGCACAGCGCATTTATGGCTCTGTACTGATGCGCACCTCCTCCCACTCCTCTCCGAGACGGTGTGTAATAATCTCGGCGTCCGAGGCCGGCAACAATCTGTGCAACACGTGTGCGCAACTCTCTCACGTGATGCTACCTCCTATGTCCTATACTATAGCTGCTGCTGCTGCTGCGTCTATCCTGCAGGAAGAGAGAATTATGGAGAATACCGTGTGTGTGTGTGCAGTGGATACGTGTTTGTTTCAGTGCGTGTTCGCTGAAGCTCATCACCAGATCATGTAACCAGAGGACATTGGCAGCTAGCTCGGACTTTTTGAGAATTCACTTGTGTCGGTGAGTATTGAGTGCAGTCTATATTGTATTGTTATACTCATCTATAAATACATATAGACGAGAGAGCCCAGAGTTTTTTTCAATATTTACGTAGTTGTTTGATATTGTTAAACCCTGATTTTCTATACAAATTTTAAAAAGAGTCAATGTTTGTCAATGTCTCTTTCTTCAAACGGCAATTTTTTACACAAAGCTTTATAGAGGCATCTTTTAAACAATCTATGTATGTAATCTGAAATTCCGAAAAAAATGTTTCATTTAACTTCACATTTGTACTCTACTCGTAAAATGCATACACAGAGAGCTTCGCGTATGGGCATGTCCTCGGCGAGCAAACTACGTCGATTAAAACAACAACAAGAATAATAATAATAATGCGTTACGCAACGATTGCGCATAATATGGAATTACGTGCTTCCGTAAGCGTGCAGGCGCGTTTGTAGTCTACCTATAGGTACTTATAGGAAAGAATTTCCAACGTACGCGCGTTATTGCCTTATAGCATTTGAAATTTAAACTAGGACTAGGATATACATATTATTGTAACATATATATACGAGTACGTACGCAGTAGAGAAAAAACGCGTGCACGGTGATGTGCAATGTCGACATCGCGAGCGGTAAAATTGGCTGGATGAGTATAGATTAGATGATGCTCGTTTTGTGTAATAGGGATTATAGGGAATGATTGTTGCGGGTCGATGGGTCAAGCGATGCGAATTTTATCACGTTTTATTCGAGAAAAAAAATCTCGGGCAATTGCTGCTTGTAATAATGACTCGAATCACCATCCATGTATAAAATTAGCGAGTGACGAAATAGTTTTAAAGTATACGCCTTTGAAAAGTCGAAATGAGGTATTTGCAGTCAGTACAGCATTAATTTTTACAGCCTGGAATTCCTTACTTAATGCGCGCTATCAAAACTTTATTGGATGATTTCAACTACTTTACTTTATAATATATGGTACATAAAATTTAACATTTTACAACATATCGTTTGAGCTCGAAAGAGATTATGCACATTTCATTTAATTTGTACAAAAAATATAGAATATTAGAAATAATAACATCGTGTCTCCGTGTATACTCGTGGGTATTATGCATAAGAATTCGCAGCTACTATTATAAAATAATCGCCGCCGCGTAAACGTATACGTTAAATTATAAGTGCCTTTTGAAAGCCGTTCATATACTTTCTCGAGATAGCGCGCGTGTATAGTGTATACTATATTATATTTCTGTCCATCGACGCGTTCAGCAGCAGCAGCAGCAGGCTACAACTGGATTTCACGCAAACGCACTCGCATCGCATTCCCTCTTGAACAAAGTCGGCTTATCTTTTCCGGCGGCGTCTGATGCTGAAATATACGAAAAGCCGGCTGCAGCAGCGATAAACGTATGCATTCACAATAGGCAGACAGTGAGTGCACTTGTTTCCTAAGATTGCGAGCGAGCAGTGCACAACAGCAGCAGCAGCAGCGCGCGAGATTCGAAAGGCGAGGTCGACCTATCTGTAACGAGCATATCCGGTTCCAGCCGAAGATCAAAGCCCACCCGAGGAGAGGCTTTCCTTTCTCTCTCTTTCACTCGTGCGCACACGCACACACATATGTTCATGGAGACTAGTAGTAGTCTCTCTATATTGATGTATGAAAAAATGAGAATCATCAAGTACCTTTGACTTTCTCGGCACTATAATTATCGGATTATTAGATATCTGGGTAGCTCGTAATTTAGCTGAAAATACGTCAAAGTGTAAATTCTCATCTAAAATATATGCAGTTTTGCACTAAACATGTTATAGGCTTGTCTGAATACTTTTTGTGAAAGGAAATAAGTTTCACGTTGAGAAAGCCCATAATTAATCATACTCTTTGGTTTCTATAGTTGAACTTCTCTCGCATATCTTATACAAAAAAATATGTACATCTGTCATATTAAATGAGTCGAAAGATGAATTTTTAAAGCAAAAATACACGCGTAATTCAGAATTTCGCCAAACCGAATCCAAAAAAATAATCTTATATTTTATATTTAATAAAACGTGCTCCTCTGTGGTAATGTTTGAGCGAGAAGTAAATTCAAAAATTCACGACGGAATAAATTACCTTCCATTTATACTAATTGAAAATATCTCATACCTATATGTCCGACATTAATGAACGCATTTGAACGCGCATATATGCAGCCCACTTTTCACAGCGTTTTCCGAATGATGGAGAGAAAGAGAGCCCAAATATTTTTCTATAGCCTCATATCGATGAAAGCTGACAGCTGAAAAAATACCGTTAAATTATATCCGGTCATACTATACACGCATCGGTTCGCAGCGCAAAGAATGTAAATTCGTCATATGCCGGGTGAAAATTGAACGCGATAATGCGACGTCGGCTCACGTCGCTCAGTAGTCTCTCTTTCACTAGCCAACGTAGCGGTTGGCTGATAAAAATGCGCGCATTTAATTTAAAAAACATTCAGAAGCTGCGCGCTCGAAAATTTTCCGCCCCAAGTAGCCGCTGGTACAAGAAGTTAGAAAGAGAAGAAGACGAGGAGGAGGAGGAGGAGGAGGCAGTGACGTTGGCCTATACCTGTACTTTCTCGAGCAGCAGCGCGCTCTTTGTTCCTTCTCTTTTTTCATTTCACTTCTGGCCTTTTACATTCTTTTCGACCGCCACCGAGCACGCTCCGTTCCGCTGTTTTTCTTTTTATCGGCTGCTACAGTGGACTCTTTATTCTCTCCCACAGTAGTATCACACTTTATTTATTTTTAAGTCCCTTTGTAACTTTTCATTTGCATCGGTACTGCCTAATTTTTCCGATGCAAATGTTCTGCTCGAGAAATCTTTGTTTTTTTTCATAAAAACGAAAAAATACACTACATACCAACAAGTCAGTTGGTATAATATATATATATATATATACTTTAGATAATGGCAAGGTTTTTTAGATAAAAAATTAGTGGCGCTTGAAAGGAAGGCGATGCAGATGCTGTAATTGCGAGCAGTTTATGTAAATGGATGCATTCCTGCTAAGAATTAAGCAGCCTCTCAAAGATAGCGCGCTCTAAATAGCTCTAATACAGATGTTTACTGTTAGCCGCCGAGAAGCCGGAATGCTCGAAAAATTAATTTCCTCGAGAGTTTCTCACGCGTATTTTTTTTAGATACTTGGTAAACGGAAAAAATTATCTTCAAATCCATGCAAACAAATATTGCTAATAAAATGGCTGGCCATCCGCTAATAATTGTAAAACTAAAAATGCAGTACCATCCTATCCTCCGTCCTCCTGCTCTTCCTCCCATTCGCTCATTGTTCTCTCTCAGCTATGGAAAGTCAACTCACACAAGCGCCCTAACACAAAGAAAAAGAAGAAGACGCGAGAGATGAGTCGGCGGCAAGCGTGTAATAAAAGCAGAAGGCGCAAAAAGGAAGAGTATGCGCGCGCGAGCGAGAAGGACGGGGGGATATAAGTTACGAAAGTGCCGCGGAGGGGGACCGACGACGACTGGGACTCTCTCTCTCTCTCTTTCTCTTCGCTCTGCAGCGCCTGGTGCAGCGCGCAGGGCCCCACGCGATGCTGCTGCAGTCCTGTTCGCTCCTTTCATGTCCGTGCAGTACTTATATAAAGAGGAACCGGCGCCATCAAGTTCCTCAAACTGTCGCTGCTGCACATGATGCTGAGAAACAGACTTGTTGCAGTTGCTGTGTGCGCGCGGCTGGTTTCTAATTTTTCCGTTGCTGATCAGATAAAAAATATATGGAGG
>UCQR01087073.1:11119-22923 GCA_900474235.1 Cecidostiba semifascia | reverse complement strand
ACACACACACACACACACACGCGCGCGCACATGACTCGAGGCGCTATTTCCTTCGGCACTTAGTGGAATTAGACTCCTGCGACGGCCGCCGCCAAACTTTCGACCCACTTGAAGCCGTTACAAGACGCCGCCGACGCTCCGGTCTCTTGTTTCATCCCTTTCGGGTTATGTAAACTGCGATTCTGCGAGGGGGTTGCATGCCAAGGTGTAATGCGCCGTCGTTTCCGAGTCGGGGAGAAATTGGATCGAGTTTGGCTGGATTTTTCCTTTTCATAATGCTGGTCAATATCTTGCTGCTTAATTATTGAAAATTATATAATAGCACGTCTGCTGAATGACTTGTTCAAGTCGTTCGAGTTGTATCGAAGTGAGTAAATTTTTTTCGGTTAGACAGCGTTCCATTACTATTCCAGGCAGTTATAGCTCTGCGCGCAGATTGCGTTGAGGGAAGTGAAAAAGTGGCTAGTTCGAAACTGTTTTGCTTATTTATAATATATTATAGACGTCTATATACTATATTGTAGTTGAATCCGCATGCTCGCACACCGCTAGCCTGTGTATATTGTACACCTGTGTGTACGTCCACTTAAGTGGACTGCAAGAAGATCTAAGCGAAACGTTAATTAGATACAAATGCATCAGCGTATCGTGAAATGTGAAAATATTACATAAACTATGACTTTTTCGAAATATATAAGCATATATACACGCTTATTAGGGGAACTTTATCAGCAGCAGCGATATTTCCCAACTTCCATAAAGCGATTCTCCGAAATAATCCGCCGGTGAATGCAAAATTTACGCCAAAGTCGCGCTATAAACTTAATTAGCATCATGCGTCTCTCTCTCTCTCTCGCTGACCCCGGGTTTTCCTTTCGTTTCGAGCCGCTGATGCTGCAGCGGAGCATCTCCGCTATATAGTATATACTACTCGCGAAATGAAATTGCGGCTCCCCGAGATTTAAGACTACATCACGTATATACGGGTGCTGCAACGAGCCGAGGCTGCGGCGCGTAATATACACCGCTAGTATAGTATAGGAAAGGATGGCGCACGCGCGCGCGCGCGGCTGTTTGCTCTCGTCATAGATGGAAAGCTAGTTTGCGGGATTTATCGCCGTTTTAAGTGTCTGCGGGAAAAAGGTGACGGCGGCTCTCGGGATTATTTATTGTGCGAGCTGCGTAATCCGTGTATATTATATGTTTTCCAGCTACGACCGGAGAGCAAAAGGATTCTTCCTCTCTTTTTCTCAAGATGTGATATGCGTGTGTGCCTGCATGATGCGCTTTGAAGTATTTAAGCGAATTTAAACGCTGGTTACCGAGTGATTTTAGTTAGTATACCTGTCTCTATTCCAAACAAAGAAAGAAATTGAGTTTTATACCAAATCGCTGATATACAATATACATACATAGGTGTATCTATTTCACTATTCACACACAAAGCAATCTCGGACAGCACGCGCGCACGCGGCAAATACCCCGCGAAACAAAGCCGCCGCGTATAAGAAAAAGCCTTCCCGCGGCTGTATATACATATGTTATACACAGCAAAAAGAGCTGCACTCTGACGTTTACGTTTTACGCTCGCGCGAGCGTAGGTGGTGTCGTAAAGCTGCATCAGCGATAGCCTCGCGACTCAAAGAAGAGAACACCAAGAGAGGCCGACTCGGCCGATAAAGCCTCGTGTTTATCGGCGCGACGGCGAGCATAAATTGAAAATCGCGCCCTTTCGCTCTCATGATGATGAAACGTCGCGCGTACTTTATAGTTCAATCCTGACGAGCTGTGCAGGCTGCTGATGATGATGCGATGCGAGAGTTTAGTGCATATTATGCGTAGCAGGTATAGTTGGTATATATGTCGTCTTGTTTATATTCGCTTCGAAGAAAATCAAGGTTTTTATTAAGTATATACTGTAGGTGGAGAATGCGCGTGTTAGTCGAGCCTCGATTATACCTGACGATGTCTAATCTTATTGAAAGGTACCTCCGATGATTTTACAACGCTACGTATACGTGTTGCATCTATATACCTATGTCAAATGTCGTGCAAACTCGCGACAGAGGAATATACGACCAGCAGGCGATGCGATGGCCCACCTACGCGCGCGTAAACGTCGAGTTTCTCGGCTTGGCGGGCTTTCGCGCATGCGTCATGCAAACAATTTTTACCGCGACAGCTGTTTCGCTGTATCAGCTGTATCTTCTTATGTTACAGGAGCCGATCAGTATTTTGAATAACAAGGGACTTTCTGCGTATCAAGCGACATTGGCCAGAAGAGCGAAACGGATCTCTGATGTGATAGCAGCTGCTGCACTTACACACCTACGTATATACAATATATATCATCATATATATATGTACTCGCCCGGCGGTCAGACTCGCGGAACAATGAGTCTCGCACGAGGAAAAGTGCATTTTGCACATTTTCCCGGCCAACAAGGCCTTCGCTTTCGATTCCGCGAACGCGATCTTACGCAAGCGCGATCGATGTTTTTTTTTTGTTCCTATAGTGTGGATTTCGCGGTTCTTTGTCAAACTGTCGTCTACGGGAATAATTTACAACGCGGGGTATCGGTAGCGAACGGGCAGTTTTATTGTCGGGAACGTCGAAGTGTGTCGCGCAGTTTGCTTGTAAATATTAAACGAAATTCATTAGGGAGATAGTCAAATACTTTGACGTAAATCATAATAGTGGCCGTATGCCTACTTTCAAAGTGTCACGAGTCTACGCGCTTTTGTCCTTTAAACGCGTTGCGGACGAGTCACGACGCTGAATTTTTTTGCAAACATATTACATATTCTATGCGCTGCACAAGTATAATGTAGTTTTTGGAGCATGTACACCTGTAATATACCGGTGTGTATTAATGGCATATCAACAAACATCGTAATAAACGAAGTCGACTGCATATTTCGTGCGGCTAACGATGCGAGAACTCGCGAATGCCTTTTAGCCGGCGGCGTCTTCGAGTGCGATTAAGGACTTGGAAATTCGATAAGTCGATGGCTTACTCGCTCTCGTCCTTTAATTAAGGGAAAGAGAGAGAGAGAGAGAGAGAGATAACGAGTTTTGCCGTGTCGCCAAAACGATAAAACTTGGGACACTTTTTATGCGCCTTTCAGGGCGATCGTTAAAAATTAACGCTTCTTATCGGCAATTATGAAAATCGAGCATACTTAACTCTCTCTCGCGATGCTTTTTCATACTTTTTGTATTAATATCTCAACGACTCCACCTTTCCAATTTTAATCTTGGCCAATTAATAATCGAACACGCGATTTTATCGCGGATGATGGAATATCAAATGCCGTTGATCTACTTAATAGTTTAATCATTAAATATTCCCCAACCTGTTGGAACGTACATACATATCAGAGATCGATAATATTTTTCTATCTATTTGGAATCGTGCTCAGGCGAAAAAGCACAAAGCGTCTGTACCGTACACAATCCAGCGATTTTTATGGCTCAAGTTGCGAAGAGTGTCGCAATGTGTGCGCGCGCTCAGAAAAGTGATTAGAAAGCCATCAGAGCTTATCGCTGCGCGGCGTCTTTTTACGAGCGGTCTGCTGCATTCGTGCGAGTGTTGGTCAGCGCTTAAAATCTGCGTGTATACTTGGTCGATAAAATACACGCCGCGGCAGCTGGATGCATCGCTTTCGCCGTTTATTGCCGAGAATTTAGGACGATAAAGCGTCAGTTCTCTGCTGGGTATATTCGTACTTCGTATATAAGAAAGAAACACGCGAATAATCGAGCGACTATCAATTTTTGAGCCTTAATTGAATGAATGATGCGATACCCCACTGTCAATAAGAAACGTATAGTTGAATTACCAACAAAGCGCGCGCGAATGCATTCTTTTTCGATTGTGCAGCGTCCGAGAAGCGCATCAGGCAGCCTTGGCAAACAAAATTAAGGTCGACAATTGCTGCGGGGAATTGACGCCTTTGTCATCTACCAACTCACTTTGCCCCCATGACGTAATGCGATGGAATGCACGCGGCTCAATCACATTAATTTGCAGCAATTAAAATTGATTAATTATCGCCGTCTCACATAGCCAAATGGTCAAATCGTCTTTACCGTAATAGTCGTCGTGCTTTTTGCCATGGCTGGCAAGTTTCGCCGAAGATTTCATATCTATAGCCATAGTTATACTTGCGCTATTCCTTTGAATATCGTACATATATATAATAACGAATTACCGAATACATTTTTTCCCAAGAAGCCAACTTTCTCAAGTACGGAGAAAAATATTCCAATCGGTAGTCATGCAAATTTTTGTATAAACTCGCACAACAACAGCTTATATTGTACATAAAGTTTCCAAATAACAAACGCTCATTATATTCAAAGAAGCTCCTCCTCAATGACACCCCGACGCATCGAAGCGTGGAGGGTTATACACGCAACTCGGCACGGGAGACTTTATGATAATTCCCAGCGACTCTAATTCTCCGGGAGCTTCATTTTTTACGAGGCTCTCCTTTATGTACACGCGCGCGAGGCGCTTCATCGCTCTTTACTGCTATAACGTCGGAAGGCGCCGAAACGAGCCTCCTCGCGCGAAAAGGGGGGAGAAAGAGAAATAAAGGAGGAGGAGAGAAAGTGAATGTGGTGTATGGAAAATGACGGGATGCGGCATGTTGAGAGAAACAGAGAGAGAGAGGGAGAAATGTGTAATGGAGCGAAGGGCAGAGAAAAATAGCTCCTCTTTTTTTATTATTTATAAAGCAGTTGTAAGGAGACTGGGAAAGTCTAATGATTTTCTGTCCGTCGCGAGGACATTATTTCGTGTATACGAATCTATATGTAAAACTTTGGGGCAGTCAAAAACTCATAAAACATTTTGACAATAAGCGCTACGAGGCGCGCGACACCTTTCTTCTCACGTCAAAGTCAAACTTCCTTCCATTTCCGCTGCTACGCGTCATCCTCGAGAATTAACATGTGAAAGCAACACGTCAATGTGGCATCCATCGAGCATCGCCCTCTCGAAACTGTTTCTCTGCGGTCGCAGTCTTCCTGTAATTTTTTTCCACAATTCCTGTATCATAAGTCACACATACACACACACACACACACAAGACTAAATACACGACCTAATTTGGAAAACGTTATTGCCCCTAGTCATAACAAGCAGTGCACTCTTATAATAATAAGTATTATACGATCGACGAACAGCATCAGAGAGCACCCTCGAATCGCGCAGTCCAAGTTCAATCAAGTCTCCTCGACCGCGCAATTACGTCGTCAACGTCCTGCAACCCCCATAAACCATAGCCCATCAAAACCTTCGCCATCTGCACAGTCTCTCTCTCCCCTATACAGTCAAAAGTCTACGTCCGCGCATCGTATATAACTAAAACGCTCGCTGCAGCTTTGCGGCTCGACTCCTCCGAGGGGAAGCAAGTATACATACATATAGTGATGGCGGCGGACGTCACTGTGGGGCTGATGGCGACGAAGACACGCGTCCGATTAGCGACGCGCCGAGACTTTGTCTAATGATTCTCGTGATTAGATGCCTGCTGGGCGGCGAAGATTGAAGAGGAAGAGAGAGAGAGAGAGAGGATCGAAGATCGCCCGCCAGCATATGGCCAAGCTCGTGGATTGTTTTCGTAGGATGGGGTGCCAAAGGGGTTATACATATATATCGCTGTATGAAGCGTTCAAGTTGATCCGGTAAAGCCAATTTCGAGATATATTTTAATTAGACTTATACATATTTTCCGGTAAAGCCGCAATTTCTGCTACGATTTCGAGGAGTAAAGTTAAATTGCAAAAATAAATGCGCTGCACTGACCCGGAAACTTATTGCGCCTTCGAGACGAGAGAAATTTTTTGCATTATATCTCTGCAGCAGAGGCTGTCGATAAAAAGTATGGATTCGCAGAGAGGAAGGAAAGATGGGAGAGTCGGCAAGTGCCGTTAGGAGTAATTTCCATTCACGAGACGAGACCGCGCGAGAGCCACGTTTTAAGCATTTCCGATCGGAAGACTCATCGGCGATTCGTCACGTACCAGAAGACATACGTTCTCTACCTAGTAAATGCTTCCTACGCCTATACATAGGTATATATTGAAGCCGGATCTATAGACCCACTCGCGTGTATACCAGGTGTGGAAAAAGACGACGAGTGATCGAGTCTTTCTCGCTGTATTCAGCGTGTCATCGATTCTAATTGCAATCATCATCCGTAATTCTCTGATTGCAGCCTCATGATGCTGCGATTTGCAAATAAGGAAAGATATTCCTCATTCTTCGCTGCAACTTATTCAAATTTATTCTTACAGCCGTTGGAAGTTTCAAAACACACGGGACATAAGTTTGCTCGTCCGTATTTTCTGAAAATTCATTTATAGCCTTTCGTCGAAGTTTCTTCTCTCGTCTAAGGAAGAATGGAAAAATATGTGGTGTGCTTTTTACTCGCAGCTATTCTCCTTACCGCAATTACCATTATACTATTGACCCGGATGACCTAGTCTCAGCTATACACAGATGTACCTTTCGAATTCCTGCAGACATTTGCGTGTTCCATCGATTCTCCTATCTCGTAAATGTGAACCGTAACAAATCAGTTGCATAGCCTTGCACCCAGCCAGACTATTAAGAATCGCTGTACAATCATCGACACGGAAAAATCAATCTACCACTTTCAACCGTAGTCTGAAAGTGAACGTCGCACAACTCCGTTAGAAGTTACGGCCAACTCGTGGGCGACAAAGACGCGAATAGACGTTCTGATGTATGCTACTGCGAGCGTTTACTTGCGCATAATAGTGAATAATCGCAGTAACGGATGCTTGTGGTCGCGACTTGCGGCTTCCTGAAGGATGATCGAAGACGAGGCTGGATCTCTGTTTGGCTTTCTGATATTCTGATGTACAACCGTTTCAAAATATTTATTGCTTGATGTTCTTTGCGTTCTTTGCGAATTTTTTGCGCTCACGCTCACTCGACGATTCTGCTCGCTGATATCTGATCCTAGTATATCTCCGCTTCTCGCTTGCCATGTCTATTATGTAACAAGCCGCTTCCTACTCTCAGGTTGTATATAGTTATACAGACAATTTTTGCACCGTTAGCTTTTACTGCTCAATTTCAGATTGCTATTGTTGGTTTTCCTGTGGAGTAGCCTTGGCTTTTATTGTAATAAGAAAAGATGGGAAAAGAGTATGAAATTACAAAACTTCCTTCATTTATAACTCTTGGTTATTTATTTTGCCAGCCTTAAATCATTCGCCGTAAAAGATGTATAAATTCATTTACACCGTTAATTTTTAAAATTACTCTGGTAAACTTGAGCGACCAACTTTCAAACTCTTTCGTCGTCTCGGCAAAATGCAAATCTCAAATCAACTCCGATATTCCTCAACCCGCAGACACAACGAACCGATAAACCGAGGCTGCTCGGGAATATTCATCGTCTGTTCTCTCGCCATTGCTACACCATCATCTCTCTGCAGAGCAAATCTCTTTACAAAAGAAAAGGCTAAAACGAGGCTCACGAACAAAAGAACATGATTTTGAAGTTCACAAACAACTAAGGCAGTTATAGCATGAGCGGCTCAAGCGGCAGGCCCAACAAATGGTGACATGCCACTATACATATATGCACTGGACTCGTAAATAGCGATGGGGGGAATGAGAAAGCGCCTATGCGCCACCTATCTTTGCTGGCCAGAGACCAGGAAAATTCAAGTTGTGGGGGGACGACCAGTTCGTAAAACTGCTCTGTTTTACGCAAAATCAAGTTTAGGTTGTTTATTTTGAAATACAATTCAGATGCAAATACACGAGTTTCGTACGCAGAAAAGCCCGAGAAAAGTAGGGGGAGAGAGAGCGCGAAATTCTAGCGAATTAATGACTCGGTAAAATCTCGGCGGCGGGGCGTGGTGCCGTGTACTGTTGTTCAGCTGTATACGCGATTGTTATTAAGTGGCCTGTATAGTGTACCCTTCGAATGGCCGACAACGGGCTCTGCGATGCGGAATTGTAGGCTCGAAGCAATGAGGCTTTGTACTACTCAGGAGAGAAGTTTCCAAGTAAATTGGAGTAATCTAGATGTGTAGGTATAAGTAACTTTACTGATGCCGAGCCTTGAGAAAAAGTGCCATCTTATAAATTATAATGGGCTGCGAGAATTATTTAATGAAAATAAATGTTTGATAAATAATAAAACATGTCGTTTTAATTTTCACCAAGGAATAATTTCTAACTTTTAGGAAATAGCAGCTCGCTGGATTAGCAAGCATGGAAGTACATAAGTAACTCTAGTCACCGAAATTTCAATCCGCTCGGCACTCGGTGCATTTGAACAAAAGAACGATCCGCATATCGAAAGAGGCGCGAGTGAGCTCGAGAAGAAAGGACGCGGGAAAGCAGCGAGTGAAGCAGCAGCAGCAGCAGCAGCAGCAGCCGAAAGGGAGAGAGACTGCGCAGCGTAATCCTCGCGCCGGAAGTGCGCACCCTACGCAGGAGGGCGTGGCCCTCTCCGTGTCTTCCCTTTCCTTCCATACATATATACCCTGGCTATAAACTGGGTACAATACATGTAGGTATACCTATATAGTATGGTATTCCACACTCGCCGTTCTATGCCGCTTCTTTTTTAAGGCTGACGGTCTAATTTTCGACGATGAAGGGAAAGTTACACGCTTGCTTGAGGGCGACTCGCGGAGAGTGCAAATAGTTATTACGGCGTGTCTGCTTTTTTCAAATGAAATTCTCACACCTATACACTATACAGTTCTATGGGAAAGGCCTTATACCCCTACTCTTTTTCTTTTATTCACTCGCCCCCGTCGTTCGCCCCATTGTCGCGCGCTGATCCTCTTTGCGATACGGTTGTGTCTGAGTAGTCGCGCGTCCTTCTTCGTTTTGAATATGAAATCCGGTCATTTCAGATAATATACGCGAGACGCGAGATTACAGCCCCGCGCGCGAACAAGTATATGTATAGCACAGCTGCGGTGTGCGAAAATTATTTTTCAAAGATCGAGAACAGCTATAAAAGCGCAAACACTGGAAGCGCGTGTATCCATGAGACGCGCGACGAGGTTATAGATAAATCTTAAAGTGCCGGCGTATCAGAAAGCTCAGAATGGCAACGTCTCTAATCTGTTTCTCGCGCGCGCGACTAAATTTATATCCTCGCGTCTCCCGTAGCGCGACGGCTTATTTATTTTATTTACAACCCAATTCGCAATTTTCGCATCTATCACCACCAAGCGAATGTGCAGATTATACTCTTTCTCGTATATTCAATTTATGTCGCTCGTCGTTTAATTTAAAAGCATTGTGGTATACCGTCACTATCGTGGCGTACAGTATAGTATACTGCTTACAGTGCTTACGCAGCTCTCGCTCGTCGCCGCGTATACAAGTTTCTTACGCCTCGTTAAGTCAGAATTCGATCTGGATTCCGATTTCCCAAGGCTGCGCTGCGCAGCAGACTGTCGTAGTCTCGCGTGTGCAGCCCAGGTAAATTGATATTCGACGTTGTGTGTGCTTATCCGTGCAATTTTGCCTAGTAAAGTGAAGCTAAATCTACTACTGTTTATGGTTTATTTTATTCCGAGAATTTTCAGTCTAATCGGAAGATTAGTGTATAGATATACCGTACGTACCTAAAACAGAAAAAGAACAATCCCTTATAGCCCTGTTACAATAATTAGAAGCAATGAAAGAGAAATGCTGAACCGAATTAAGCCATCAAAAGCACCATAAGCAAATCATCGCGTGTTCATATCACGTCATCATCCGGCCGACAATGCGCGATATTTTGCAAAATCACCCCGTGTCGCTCTCGGCCCGATGAAATAACAGCTTTTACACGCGCGCGCGACTATAATGTAATCGGATAACTTGTTGCTCGTTACAGCCGAGGCGTCTTGTCATTAGCCTCGTGTCTTTGCGAAATCGATACCACAGCAGCGCCAGCTGACAGAACAATGCCGACAGATAGACGCGCGCGAGCGAGCGCTACGCCAATGCAGAGATAAAGAAGAGCCGAGCGAATATGTATATATAAGGGAGCGGAGGCACGACTCTGTTTATAGGGCTTTTTTGCAGCTGACGGGAATTGCGGCGATGATTTTCTGCTGATTAAATGGTCGGTGCAGAGGTCTTGAGTGCTGGTTGTTATCGGCTCTCGCTCGAATGTTTAAAATATTAGTTGAGAAGTGCAAATATTTTGAAATTGTTACGAATTTAACGATGTTGTTTGCTTGTTTTCCCCAGAAAATTCTACTATTTTTTCAAACGCAAAGACATCCATCAGTCCATCACCGAACTAATACCTATAGGTGCATGTATGCAAAACCGACAGCGCACAGGACGACACGACCAGAGGCTACTCGCCCATGCAGGATATTCTAGCTGACGCGGCGTTCGAGCGCACATCACGCGCGAGGTTTCCGCTAATCCGTGCCGCGTCGGCGGTATGGCTTACAAAAAAAGAATGTACGCCCCCGATTCGCTCACTGTCAAGGACGAGCTTCTCGTTGTGTGTTTTGACTTTTGCTCTCTTTCTCTCTGGTTAACACTCGTATAAACGACGCCACACATTGCCCGTCGGCGTGTCGAGGATGAATTTATTGTCGTTGACAAATTAATAATCGCACCGATAACGCGGAGTAGTAAGCGTACGATCAGAGGAGTACATATATTCGCAATCGACAGCTGTAACTCTAATGTTTCCCCTCGAGCTAATTAAGTTTCTTTTTTTGTCGCCGAACAACGGCGCCAGCAAAACGAAGACTATGTAAATACAAAGAAGAAAGAAAGAAGAACCGAGCGGAATAATGAAAGAGAGAAAAAAGAAGTGTATAAGCGAGCGGCGGCGTGTTTCCAAGGAAGAATAACCGACAAGCGTCTTCAATTAACCCCCGGAGACGCCGGGGACGGTGCAAACAATACCTCCCTGTGCTGCTCTGAAAAAGCAAAATAGTACTTTAGCTACTACTACTCTTCAATAAAACGTGACTGTGGCGGGTGCCTACGGTATGGCGAGGAGTAGCTAGACAATGCGCGAGAAGCTCTCTCTCTCTCTCAAGACTTTCGTATTATAAACACCGCTCTGAAATCAATTCCTAAAAAACGCTCTTGTTGCGCGATACTCGAAGAGCACAAGTATACAAGCGGGCACTTGCTTGATATGAAAAAAGATATTTTCTTTTCTCGTCACGCTTTCGCAGCTTATACCTAACCCTCGCGCACGCGGCCCAACTCAGCAGATTGATTCGGCGAAGGCCGCCTCAGAGTAGCGCCAGATGTCGAAGCTGGTCCAAGTCGCCAGATGGCCGAGACTCTTGCACGACTTTTTAAACTCTCTTCTTCCAGAGGTTCTTTCTTTTTTCTTGACGCATACGCGTACGTTTTGGAGAAACGAGAAAATCACGATATGATACTCTTTTGATTCGGGATGATCCGTGAGTAGCGGACGGGATTCTCTTGATGACTGCTTTGTATGTATAGAGGGATATAGTATTCTCAAAGGTGAATCTTTTATACTCTCAATGTACACTGTTCCGTTGGAATAGAGAAGACCGATATACATGCTCTTGTATAGAAGAGCTGCTGCTCTTGAAAAAACCTATAGCTTTATCTCGCAACTTTAATTCCGAGTCGCGTAAACGCCGAGAGCAGCGGAATTCCAGCTGCGTCGGCAAATAAATTCTCATTAATTAGAAATTGAACGCGGAGACCGGACGGCTAATTGTACGCGGACCGAGTAAGGGTAGCTTTTGCGAGAGACGAGTTTTAAGGGTGCTTCGCGAAGCTTTGCGC